>OX359247.1:56173711-56227472 GCA_947179485.1 Allacma fusca | reverse complement strand
TAACTCAACCAAAGGATAAAGGAATGACCCGGAAATCCAATGGCACACATGGGAAAGCACCCACTCCGAAGTTACCCCCGCCTACAACACGAGCAACGACTCATAAGCGAACTTCAACTGCTTCCACGACGGTAACTAAACCTGCAAAACAACCGTGCAAAAACCCGCCTACTACTATCCCAATAGTAGTCATGGAACCATTGGATACAACACTTGTTACATGGACAAAACCAGCTCCTCGAGTGACGACCACTACTACGTCAATCTCTATTGTGCAGTTACCTGCTTTACAAGATATGGGACCACCCGCTCATTCCCCGACATTATCTACAGGTTCTCAGTCCAGCCGACACTCACCTGTTCAGCCGCCGAGACCTGGACCATCATATCAGAACTAGGGTTGGTCATACCGATATAACGATACGATATTATCGTTAATATCGTTCAATTTGGAGGAACGATATGCTACGATAATTCTCGGATATTTCACGCGATATATCGGGCCACCTGAATATCGTTCTACGGTAGAATAGCCAAAAATTGCATACTGTGGCCATCTGACGTATTTCATGTCCCAGAAAATGTCATCTGAACCGAAGGAGTGGTGAAACCCGTTCAATTCAATGTCAGTTCAGTAAAAATTAATTCAGTTCAGTTCAGTTCAAATTTTTGAATTGGGATCTGGAGAGCAATCATGGGCACCTTGCCCTGGTAAAGGCCTTGGAATAAGGCAAAAAGGAAAGGAGGCGTTCAAAAACGGCTACAATAAAGGGAAGGAAGAAGGAAGGCTTCACAATGCATAAACGAACGAAGAAATAATAATTAATAATTAATTCTTTATTCAGGAATCTTTTCGGGCTGAGCCCATATCATCCGTACATTGCAAGTGTATTTGTGTTTGTAACAATCATATACCTTAATTTACTTAATCTAAGGAGGTGAGAGAGCAAGGTAACATAGAAGGAGAATATATCCCACGACGAACTGAAGGAGCACAAGCCTTGTGTTTGCAGGTAGGCACAGGTCCAGTAGAGCCGAGGCAACCGTAATACCACTCACTCGGTTGAGTGAGCGTTAGTGCGCCCTGTATCCAGCTGCAACATCCCCCAGAACCCAACATCCATCTCTCTCACTACTCACACCTCCGCAGCAGCAGGGGCACTGGGCTTTGCAGCCATTCCTCAACGATGGTAGTTGAGTACATTCGGTGCTGGACTACACCTGCTGCCCGGCATAGCTATAGAGTGAGAATGAAATGTAAAGCTACAGATAGAGAGGGAAGATATGCAGACAAGGGAGGGGTCAAGGGCCGCCTCCAAACCTCATTTGCATACCGATAGTGTATAGGGAAAGATAGAAAGGACCTGAAATTATTTTGGGGTGAGCTAGAGTCGAAAGCCGGCTCTTCTGCAACCTTACAGATTCGCTACACCACCAGACCGCAGGCTCGGTCGTACGAACGAAGAAATGAAGTAGTAAGGCTTTAAAATTTTGGTACTTAAGGCAAGGTTATATGAAGGTTCAATTTATGCTAAGGATTAAGGTAAGGCTATTCAAAAATTGCCTAGCAAGTGCATCTGACGGCGAGAAATTGAGATAAATATTTGACGTACTTTCCATACATATTTTCAAAACATAACGCTGAAAAGACAACGTTAGCACAGCATTAAACCATACTTTGCGAGACTCATTTTTAGGGCGGCGTCAGACCTCTTATAAAATATTGTTGCGCGTGTGTCTGCATGTCCTACAGTTTTCCTCCAAAACTACTTTACCGATTTCGTCAAAAAAAAATTAACATTGTTTAGGACGAAAATTCGCATGAGTTCGTTATTAATTGAAATCGGTCAGCGTCGTGAGTAAAAATTAAATCTGTAGATACTTCATGCATTTTTCCTTTGAAACTGATCGACCGAATTTGTTCAAAAATTTTTTAAGGATTATTTTGGTCACTTCGTAAGACGAATTTGTTATAAGTTGAAATTTGTTCACATGTCAAATACGTTCAATGCATAATTGCATCATACTGCAAACTAACCCAGGCCCAGCCACATGTTACTTAATCCTATTTTTCAACGACAAGGGAATTTAAGGCTAGACAAGGCATTTTGAAATGGTAAAAAAAGGCAAGGAAGGTGCAAATATTTACCTATTTTTAGGATAAGGGAAAACTGCGAAATATGATCCCGGAAAGGCGATAAGGAAGGTGTTATTGTATTTAAGTTTCGTGTCAATGTTAAAGGCAAGGAAAACCAATTGCCCATGACTGCTGGAGAGCTTGTAAACAGTAAATCTGTTGCTGAAATGTTTGGGGTAGAATGAATCGTTTGAACTTTAATTCAAGGGAAACGATTCAATTTAATTCAATGTTATGAACTGAATCCATCGATTCAGTTTCATCTTGAATTAAATCGAAAAATTAGTGAATTGAATTGAAATGGACCGAAACTTTCCAATTCAGAATTGGATTAGTCCGAGTACTAGAAGGAACGGTTAAACAGACTGAAAAGTGAATAATTGAAATTGAAGCATTATTTCGGCTTATTTATATTGATTATGTGACTTTCAATAAATTAAATACTTATTGAATATGTTTACTGCTTAATTTCATTATTATTTCAATTTATATTGTATATCGTTTTTATCGTTCTACCATATCGTTATCGGGATTATTTTTGTGAACGATAACGATGTTAACGATATTTCGATAGGTAACGATATGACCAACCCTAATCAGAACCCAACATTCGTGCAACGCACCTATTTATCCCACTCCGGAAGAACATTGCCTGTATTTGAAAATTCTTATGGCATGACCCTCGATGACAACATCGTAATCTGGGTCAATTTCAAAATTCCATCCCCGCTAGTTGGACCCTTGGAAGGTTACCAAGGCTGTCACATCCAAAATACTCAAAGTGAATACCACGTCGTAATTCACATAGATGGAATCATGCCCGAACCCCGCCATCACGAACGACTAGTCCATTTCCATGGAACTCAATTTGGCATCGCAAATTCTTTGCTCCGACTACAAAATTTCATTTATGAGAATTCCGCAGCTCGTGACTATTTTGAATCAGACTATGATATACCCGATGTCCCACTTCTACATACCTCGCTCATAGAATGTGTACAACCCAGACCAATTCGGTGCCGGCTTGTACTAACCCACGTTGGACATATGGCCAGCAACTGTGAAGGTCGCCGTTGCTACAACTGTGGAAGCCGAGAGCACATGAAGAATCATTGCCCTTACCCGAAACGCCGCTAAAATTAGTTGGTATTTTGTACGTGAGTAAAGTGACTTGCTCTTTTTATTGTTAACTTATGACCCGATATAATTAACTAATCCCAATTGACTTGACATTAATTATCTCGCTTTAGAATTTTAGAACTTTAGAAATATAGATTTACTTTAAGATTAATTATTTATATTTTCTCGCTGATGTATTCTTCCAGCTAATGAATTATTACTTAATTATACTTATATTACAATGAATTTATTTACTTATGAATGTACTCGCTAATAATAATTGTTACAATTAGATTAGACCTGCTCAATCGAATTCATAGATATTTAATACTGTATTATAAATGTTATATACTACATACTTATTAATTACCTCACGAGGACTTGAGTATTATGTAAGTGTGGGGGTGTGGCATACATGTAATCCTTAGTTATATAAGTGTATATAATAACCTGCTTATTGTTACTCGCCACCTAATAATCTTACTCCCTCGCTACCCGCTCCTCGTAGGTAACATGCTGGGTATATAAGCCCAGCTCACAGCTGAATCCTCAGTCTGTGTGTCCTCGCCCTAGTGTAAACATCATCTCTCAAGTGTTACATAATAAATACCTACATTATAAACTGCCCTGCTTAACCATATCATTTATTACAGATTCCCCTCTCGTAGCTCGCTGAATCTACGTTCATGTATAATTATAGGCACACAGGCTCATATGTGTACATACACTAATTCCCCCAAATAGGTATGTCACAACACCAAATACTTCCATTCGGATAAGTTCAGCGATATGTTCCAGATACTGGATGTGGAGGGTGAACTGAAGTTGAGCATTCTTTCCGGACTTATTTCATTGGAGGGTTCCGGACGATACTTTAAGGATGCGAAGTCCAGCAAGAGAGCTGTTCGTTGTACCCTGATGCACAATATTTGCACCAAAGTTGAGGAACTAAGCATATTTAATGACGCCCTCAAGGACTTTATTGAATTGGATGCGCTTCAACAAGAGGCTACTCATGTGGTCATAGGTATCAGCTGGGGAGCCAACTTATTCATAACTGCGGAGTCTCCAAACCAAAATAATAAAGGAACTTTGCAGGTAGCTCGGGCAGTCCTTGCGCAATTAAAGATGGCCAATTTAGAGATACAAAGTAATGGTGTTGAATACAGCAAAGGGGAGTCCTCAAATGAAAAGGAACTCTCGTTGAATATTTACGGGGACGTTCTCCCGGATGGCGACTTGCCCCTAAAAATTGACGGAGCAATAGAACTTATGAAGAATTTACCAACGGTCGTACAGAAAGTAAATGATGGAAAAAGAAATCAGTTGCAATATACCATGCTACCTGTAGATGTATTGAAGTCTTATTTCAAGATCCACATGAAAGCTCACACAGTCGTGAAGAGCCTAAATCATGGAACTGTTCTCCAGTTCGTGTCTTTGTTTGACGCAATCAGCGAGGCCAACCAGCAACTAAACGACTTACACGGTGATGTGGTTGATCATGAATTTTGTGTACTCAACACCACCAGGAAGATTTTGGAAGATTTTAAGTCCAACGCAGACATAACAGAAGCCAACATTCGGTCTCAACTCTTACATCTATTAGTCGAAGTAAGATCTTGTAGAGCGGAGTCATCTGAACTTCATGATATAAGACAAAAGTATGAGAAAGATCCTAACTCTGCCCTTAGAATCTTGAGTACAATTCATGTTCAGTTTGCCGATGTTTCTAACAAAATTAACATCTACAAGCTTCTGGTAATCAAACATGGGGTAACATTTGTTCCAAATACGATATCCAGTTTGGATAAAGCGCTTCTGCCCTTCTTTGGGAAGGACGTGTATATCCTGTTTTCGAAAACTAAAACCAAAACTGTTGACAAGGAAAGATGGTCAAAACAGATGGATTTCTTTCTAAGTCTTACGAAAAAACGAAAGGTGAAAGAGGATCAGCACCAAGCAACGACCCCAGATGAACTAACTGCATTTGTTTATGTGGATCTAGATATAACTCCGCAGCTCTGCCCCCAAGGAAATCAAGCCACGGTTGTACAATATTTTAAAAATGGGAAATGCATATCTACGGACTTACATGATGATTATACCGGAGCACATAGGTTGTGCTTAGTCAAGTCTAGCTCTATTGTGTACTACGCAAGGAAACCAAATAAACGGACGCTACTTGAATTACGATGTCCCCAGTCAGTCCATGGCAAATGTGAAACGGATGTACACAAATGGGTGTGCTTCAAATGCAGAACGGATGTGGAGTACGGCTTTGATGACTACTTCTATTGCAGCTGTGGCAGTGGAAAAGCTGATTCATAATCATACCGCTGTTCCTCGGATTTACACGGAAAATCTTTTCAGCAGTTCAGATGAAACAACTCTAGGCGAACTACTTGGTAAGTCAACTAATAATATAGCAGATTGAACACACAACGTTTTCAGTAAACGTATTGCTCGTTACCAGTGCCCCCATCATCTTCCTCATTTCATGAATGCAAAGTCAAGGTCCGAGTAAAAAGAGGCATCTTGAAAACAATTACATTTAGTATATATTCTGGATTTTCAGGACAGTTGAAGCCAATGAAGGAATTGAACATTCTAATTCTGGGTGAGACAGGAGTGCGAAAATCAACTTGGATAAATGGAATCGTCAACTACCTATCATACTCAAGTTTAACAGAAGCTGAAAACAAAACGCTTCTGTCCGTCATCCCAACTTCATTTTCCGTAACCAACGACGATTACGAGGAGGTTGTCATAAGCATGGGAAACGACACCAACGAAGACGCTCAAGCAGGGAATTCCTCCACCCAGTACCCGAAATCATACACGTTCCCACAAGGTGACACGCTGGTTAGGTTGATTGATACGCCAGGGATTGGGGACGTCCGAGGTATTACTCAGGACAAAGAAAATTTTAAGAGGATCCTGGACCACCTATCGCACGTGCCGGAAATTCAAGGTATCTGCATTTTGTTGAAGCCGAACAACGCAAGACTCACAATTGTCTTCCAATTTTGTATTAAAGAGCTTCTCACTCATTTGCATCGAGATGCTAGCAAAAATATTGTGTTTTGCTTCACTAACGCTCGGAGCACCTTCTACAAACCAGGTGATACACTTGCTGCCCTCAAACGTCTACTCAGTGAAAACAAGGACGTTGAAATTCCTATCTCAAAACACACGATGTACTGCATGGACAACGAAGCATTTCGATTCCTGGCTGCTGTCAAGAATGGAATCGTATTTTCTGATAATGACAGAATCAACTTTTCTGCAAGCTGGGATAAATCCGTTGAAGAAACAGACCGCCTACTCACTCATATCCAATCATTAAAACCTCACACAACTAAAGACACAATTTCGTTGAACGATGCGAGAAAACTGATTACGGAATTGACCAAACCGTTAGCGGATGTGAGCAAGAATATTCAGGATAACATTTCCGTGGTTAAGGATAAGCAAGTCGAGATCACAAAAATTGATGAATCTTGTGCAGATTTAACTACTCGTTTGTTGATCCCAGCGATTGACTTGGTAGCAGAGCCTTTAGGTTATCCCAGAACCGTTTGTGGAGCGTCCAAATGCATAGAAATTTTGAGAGGGGTCAATGGGGTTGCGGTGGAGAATTATAAGCAAATTTGCCACGAACATTGCGAAATCAGGGGAGTTTCGACTGGAACAAAAAATCAGACGGAACTAACTGACTGCTTTGCCATGACCGGTCCATCTAATGGACGCTATTGTAGCGAGTGTGATTGTCCTTGGTTTGAACATATGCATCAAACATACAAAACAACAAAGGTAATGAAATTAGTGGATGATGTAAATGTGAAAGAACTGCTTGCGAATCGTGAAAACAACGTTGCAGCTATTAAAGTCTTTATTAATTCCCTGGAATCTAAAATAGGGATATTGGAAAGCGAGCAAGGAGTCATTACTCAAATAAGTGCAGAGTTTGTTGCATTTCTCCAGCGGAATGCTATTACTCCTTACAATGACGTTATGGCGGATTATTTGGATCATCTGATTCGAGTAGAACAGGATAAAGTAACACTAGGGAATGATCGGAAGGTTGTAAATAGCTTGCAGTCTATGAAGAACAATTACAACCACAAAGTTAGAATTTTAAAGGAATCTATTAATTCTAGCAGTTCTCTTCAAGGAGAGATCGCACCTCAGAGGATTGCGGAATTAGTGGAAAAATTGTGCACACTTCCTGAAACAGGAGTCCAATTGAAACAGACAATTGATGTAGTCACATCCTCCAATCGCAATGCAGCAGCATATCACGAAGCACCATTAGTCAAGCGATGGACACCATTTCATAATTATTCGAAGCCTGGAAAGAAGAATGGTGGAAATAAACACGCTTCAAAAGGAGGCTGGTTCAAGTTTTGGTAAGGAGGAACGGTAGTACCACTCAAACATTTACACTTGCATCTGTTGATCGAATACGTTTATACGCTATTTTCTTGTTCCTATTGATAAAGTATGTAATTATCTGGAAGCACTACTTTTGTTAATGTTACGATGTGGAGTTATCACGTAGGACACGTCATTGTAATGGAATTGTAATGGGGATGTGTAAATTTGTAATGGAAGGATGCATAACGGAACTATCTCATTATGGTTTTTTTCATGTGAGTACACGCTTTATTTGATTCAGTACTCGTGTTTGTCAGGGTAGGATCGTTCATTAATTAATTTTGGTTAATTCATGTAATAAAATTATTTTCTTTGCTCTTTGCATTTGTCTTCATATCATGAGTTTAATTAATACATATATAGATACATTATGACTATGTATACCATTCATTGCTCGGCACGGGTACGCAAAATTGGTATTTGCACCCGAAATGCCGGTATTCCTATAGTTAGTTAATATACCCGCACGCATACCCGAGTATTCGGGTACAAAGTTGTCAAACCCGTACCCTAAAAATACTCGAAAATTGTACCCATACTCGGGTATCTCAGTGTCGTACCCAGGGATGGGAATGGATTATTAATCCGGGATTAAATTAATCCCGGATTACAAAATTTATAAAAAGTATTTAATCCCAATCCCAATCCAAGTGTTGTGGAAATTTGAATCTAATCCTTAATCCTCAATCCCGGCTTAATGCTTTCATTTTAATCTATTAGTTTAATCCAATTATTTACATGGAAACGAATTAATCCCCAATCCTAATCCAAAACTTGATAAATTATTCGGTCAATCCTAATCCCAAAATCCACTGCTGTCAGTAGTGTGGATTGGATTATGTCTCCTGCTATGTCATTGCTACAGTTTTTCACGTTTTTCAACATCTAGCGGTTTCATAATGAACATGTAGCTTGTGTTTGTTGACATGCCGCAATTCCAAGGCTAGCGTTTTCAAACAGGAATCATGAAGTACAGTTTGTAAAAATATAAATCTGAGAAAAGAACGTGGGAGCATAGTAAAAGCTTTAAGCTTTTTTGTATTAATTACGGAGTAACAAATTTTCTTTAAGTTTGCCTCAAATATGTGCATATTTTTATTACTAGCATTTCAGTTGTTCAATACAATAATTTAAATGTGTATCATAAATATGTAGGTTGGAATTGCGATTTGACCTATATCTTTCTAATTTAAGCAGACTATTCCTGGTTCCACTCCATCCCCAATAATTTACTGCATACTAATTTCTTTGAATAAATGGGACCATGAACGTCAAAACATCGGCCAAAGGTCTATCGGCCAAAGACTTAGAAATATTTTTCTCATCGGCCAAGGACAACATAATATTTCTCACGTTCATTTATTTAATAGGTACTTTATCATAAACACGTTGCGACGTCTGCAGCTACGCTCGTAGTTAGGCATTCCCTTATAGCTTTAAGATACTTAATGCACGGCAAAGGTAATTATTACCAAAGTTCGGAAAAAATGACTTATTTGACAATGAGAGCAGCCGATTCAAAAGTTGTCAACGGATTTCAAAATTGATTGCGAGTCTGTTTTTTTGAAAACGGCCACCGTGAAAATCACTATTTTTTGAAACACTTTTAGAGGTACCCAACGGATGCACAATTTATACGATTTATGTACAAATAAATCAGTATGACCTATGCGGTGAACAATGGTGTTACAAAGGTCAATGTCAGCCCCCAATAAAATGGGTGGGGTACAACCATGTAATGTGTACCCCCCTGAATTTTTTAAAGCAACAACAAATAATTTTTTAATAAAAAAGCGAGGAAAAAATAAGGCGCTAACCGACAGCCTACTACAACGAAATGAGAGTGACAGGTGGCATGCTCGTCTAGATCCATGCACGCATGGATTGTATACGTATACATACAGCCAGCATTGGTTGCTGTAGTAGACGAGGAGAGGAGGTTCCTCCCTACGTAATACACGGGCAGCGCCTTCCATGTAAATAGAAGGCCACATCACGCTCCATTCTTTGGTGCCGTGCCGCAGCTCAAATAGTCCCATTTTATTTTCTTAATAATTTCGGATTGGTTGGCTACAGCCCTTTCATATTTGGACTCAATATCATACACATTATTGAAAATGTGTGTATGTACTTTATAAGTACATAGCTAAAAAAAATGCTTCACTATGGGAATGGCCGTCTTCAAAAAAAGACTCTTGCATAATCCGAAAGAACATGAAATTCCTCAGGGGAACTTCTCTTGGTTTAGCAAAATTCCAAATTTTCTAGTTTTGAGGAAGTTACTATCGGCCAAAGACTTAGAATAATTTTTCTCATCGGCCAAGAACAAAAAATATTTCCCTCCTTCGTCGACTTAATAGACATTATTATAATTAAAACTTTAGGAGCATGAAAAACTTGGATTTATCTCTGGGATTAGAGAAATTCCAATTTTTAATTTTTTGGTTGGACATAGAATTACAATGAGAGCCGCAGATTCCAAAATTGCCAATGGATCTCAAAAAGAACTGATGAGAAATATTCCTTATCGGCTAACGATATGCAAAATAACTTCCAAAAGTTACGAAGAACACTGAGTCCGGGTAATAGGGATTTGGTCCTGCAGGTATTGCTGATCGACGGGAAGAAGGAACACAATTTTTTTAATGCTACGAATTATCAAGTAGTCAATAAAAAAATTGATATCCCACCCACCCAACACTGATACCCTCCTGTAACTTTAAAAATCTACATTTTAGCATACTTAATGTTTGTAAAACTTGAATGTGACAAAGATTATACTCTTACAACACTTACACACTTAGATTACACAAACAAACGGTTTGGAAATCAGTTACATCTTTTTTCTTTTTTCGTCTTTTTTTCAGATTTTTTATTTCGAGCTTTCTTTTTCTCGCATATTTGCCTATTTACTTGGAATACAAAGTATAGCCTCTATCTCATTTTATTTTGCAATCAGACTTATTCAGTCTTTTGGATTAAAAGGTATACCCCTCTTTATTTTCCATTCAGACTTTTCAGTCTCTTGGAATGAAAGATATACCTGCACTTTATTTTCCATGCAGACGTTTTCAGTCTTTCGGAATAATTTGTTTGGCTTGGTTTTTTCGCTGTTTCTTCCAAGCAGACTCACGAAGTTGCCTTGGATAATATCGCTCACAATCACTGAGACATACATACATACATACATACATACATACAACGGATTGTTAAAGGAGTAAAGTTAAGCACCAGTAGCGATCTTAAAATGGTTTCGCTTTAGATTAAAAAGGTCTCTTCTAAATACCGAAAATTATCGTAGCATAGCCTACCTCATATTTTTACGGCAAATACGGTATTACCGTACTGCTATGCCGTAGTTGACATGTCTACTCTAAATGAAGGTTCAAAGCGCAAATAAAACCTAACTAGCAAGATATTTTTAATTATAATATGCTCCACAGTAATTATTGGGTTTCCTCACAATCAGTTTGAGTAACTTACTAACTGTAGCAATTATTATGTGAAAGCATTAGCTGGATGACAACATATGGATATACTTTTTTATCTGGTAGACGGCACCAACTACATACCTGGTATGAATATGCTGGTTCACACTACATCAAGACCCGTTTCTACTACCAGGAAAAATACCTGGTACATTACAATCATACCAGACACTTACTGAACCAGGAATATAGTTGGTATTATTTTTTTTGAAATGAGGATTCCCGTAAAAGAAACCAGGTATATTTTCACTCCACCGAGAATATACTTGGTATTAATTTTTTTGAAACGGGTGCTGACTGTAATGGCAGGGTCGTTTATTATATTCCTGTATATCCAAGTATATTCCTGGTACTTCTTCCTTTCGCCCAAAACCCCGCCCCAAACCAAAGGACCAATCTTTCTGACGTGCCCTTTAACATTGACATTTTGTGGTTCAGTAAATGACTGGTATAATCGATTGATACCATGGTATATACCTAATACAAATTCCACAACTTGTACAAGATATTTTCCTGGTGCGTCCCAGTGGAAATTCCATATAATACACCAGAAAAATCCCAATTTAAAATCATATATACCAGATAGGAAAGAATAACCCAACATATCAGCACAAATTTATGCGAATCCTATAATATCGAAGATATATATATATCGAAGAATCGGAAAATCCTATAATTCTACGACGGTAAGCGGATACCTTTGATGCCTTGTATTATTATGAAGTTAGCAAAATTAAAAAAAAAGTTACCAAAGTAATCAAGCGTCCCAAAAGCACAAATCCAGAACAGCCGAAATCCACTACAAGCAAGTAAAACCTGGAAATTACTAAAAGCTGAAAAGCAAAATTTAACAAAAAAATACAAAAATAAACAGTACACAATTATTACAAACAAGCTAGAATAAAAATGAAATCAAAATAATTAAATTCGACGAGAAATTGCAGTTTTGAGATGGAGCACTATTTTGTCAACACTTTCTTTCAAAGAAATCATTCGACAAAGCATGAGTACCGCAGAAATTCAACGGTCAATCAAAAAATCAACAAGGACTAGCGAAAAAGTCCTGCATTGCGCGTGTTTAGCCGATAAGATCCTGCATTGGCTTGTTTAGCCGATGAGAAAATTATTCTAAGTCTTTGGACGATAAGACCTTTGGCCGATGTTTTGTCCTCCATAATGGGACCAACCTTGTAATTTGAACCAACTATTAGGATATTTGATTCATCGCATTATCCCAATATGAATTACCGAATTTATGGTGGCCATTAGTGTAAATGATCTAAGTATGTATTAAGAAATGTTGGCCCGTAAACCTCATTAATATAAGCTTTAAATTGGTCTATGTGCTCATCCGTTAGAAACTTTTTGATATTGTTCATCAATCCTTAATATCTGCATCTTTATTGGAAATCCCATGTAAATCTGCGAAGTTTTATTCATCAAATCTTTAATCGAATCCAAATGTTTGGAGTTTCCCCGTCAATCCCTTAATCCAATCCAGGTGATCGGAATTTTTTGCTTTAATCAGTTAATCCAATCCAAGTGATCGGAATTTTTTGCTTTAATCCGTTAATCCAATCCAGGTGATCGGAATTATTTGCTTTAATCCGTTAATCCAATCCAAATGATCGGAATTTTTTGCTTTAATCCGTTAATCCAATCCAAGTGATCGGAATTTTTTGCTTTAATCCGTTAATCCAATCCAAGTGATCGAAAGTTTTTGCTTTAATCCGTTAATCCAATCCAAGTGATCGAAAGTTTTTCCTTTAATCCGTTAATCCAATCCAAGTGATCGAAAGTTTTTCCTTTAATCCGTTAATCCAATCCTGCAGGTCGTCTTTGTAAATTTCCCATCCCTGGTCGTACCCGTACTATAACCCGGGTCCTTTATCCAGATTTGTTTAGATTAAATAGTAGTTACATGTAATAATTCCTGATGATACTTTAGTGTGTAGTTTCGACCAGCTAGAGCGGTATTCGACGTTGCATACTTTCATTTACGAGTAGAAAAAAAGATGCGTTTTCGATTAGAAACCAAATTAACCTTTATACTTGCAGATGCATCAAAACATTACCCACAGAAGTGTATTAAAAATCAAAAGTAGATGGACTAGGTAAGATATTTAAACCAAATTGGAGTATCACGTCTTTTAGTATGCACTAAATATTTACAAGTTGTAGAACATTTTCGTCATCAGCATAATAGGAGTAGAGGTAAAATAAATATTGCGTTTACCAATTTTCTACATTTGTTTCCCAACATTTTTCTGGAGGACACTTCACAATCAGTGATGCGACCGATTACGATTATAATCGAAATGTTCGATTTCGAATACGAACCGAATCGATTAGCCAAGAGCTATCGGTTCGTTTGCGTTAATCCGAACATAATTCGAATGGAATGAACAATCGAAGTTGGTTTATAAAACCGATTAAAGTTCAAACCGATTAGTGAAACTACAAATCCAATTTCGATACCGAATCTGTTTTTAATCGCTTTGTATTCGAAATTGGATTTTCGAACAATCGAATTCCCGCCACGGTTTAAATTCCATCAACGAATTATACACCCCACGGCATTCTTATCACGACGAGAGTAACCACTTGCCTGATAAGGAATGTAGTGAGGAAGTAAGAGTCTCAACCTCAACACTTTGAACGTCTTGAAAATTAATTTTCGTAAATTTAAAATTACATGAAAGCAAATATCATTGATATTGTCACCAGTGACGCTGAAAGCTGTGAGAATACTCCGCAACGCCGAAAAAAACCTATCCGTTGCCCACAATCATTTTACGTTAAAAGAAAATCTGTATCATTGCAAATACTTCAAGTAAGATTTTATTGCAAATAAGCTTCCTAAATAGTTTGAAATTACTTAATAGACATATACTTATACTGTAACCCTCCACTAGGGCTTCTACTGGGACCATTTTGTGTCCCGGCGACAACTGTCCAGTCCCGAAATCCTCCGGACAAAAACGTTCGGCTTCAGTCAGTCCCGAAATAAAATGGGTACAAAGATTTTGTCCCGAAACTGTGCCGATCCCGGTCCGGTCCTGAAAACTTCGGAACGTCAAGTCCCGAAAGAAGCCCTAACCTCCTCCATAGTATTCTCAGGTGTCTAACGCTTAATGGTAGGTATTACTTTTATTTATACATAGATCAAGCTTTGTTAAATTGTCATCCGGGACCACGAGCAACTTTGATTCGTTTAAGAAATAAACACCCAAAAGCAATTAGTTCTTAGTCAATTGTATGAGACAATTGACGCGAAAGTTCGGGCCGAAAGAACACTTCGACGCTACGTATTCATTTTCAAGAATTGTTAAATCGTAGACTTTGTTATCTAAATAAATTGAGGAATGGATATACTTAACCGATTAATCGAAAAAACCGATTCGATACCAACTTCGAACCGAATAACTCGAAGGAAATAACAATCGATACCTAGTTTTGATATTCGATTCGAATAAATTGTTCGAATTCTTGATTTATTCGATTTGGTTTTGTAAAACCAACTTCGATTTGAAGGCATACTTCGAATCGGTAATCCGAATTCGAATACGAACCAACATCGAGTTTTGAAATAATCGGTTCGATCTCATCACTGTTCACAATCCTTTCAGGATATGCCCCCTGTTCGATCTCAATAAAAAAATTCATGGAGGGTGCTGCGCCGTGATGACTAGATCATTTTTGATAATTGTCAAAATGAAGTCTGGAAACCAGATTCGGAGATATTCAGGGTTAAAGTTGAACGAAAAATAGGTGGCTCATGGGGTAATCAGGGCACAAAATATAAAAACGTTCAAAATTTAGCAAATAAAAATGAAACCAACATACCCCAAACAACTATCAAAAAATATTTAGACTTGATGTGCCTGGTGGGTGTCGAGTTTATTCATTCCAAGAGGACAAATGGAGCCAATACCGAATTCATTTTCTAAACTTACAATTAGTTGAAACTGCCAGGTAATATACCAAAACATTTCAGTTAAGTACAGTGTAAACGCCTTCCACTTGGTTCCACTTGGTGGCGTAATGACCACTCACTGACCTTACAGGTCCCTAGGCCAATAACCGTGGAAAGACATGAGGAAACGAAAAGCTTTCCAAATTTCATTTATTTCAAAAAAATTCTGTAAAGCAAAAGCAGCTAACCTGTAAGCAAAATAGTAAAGCAAAGTTTTTGCTTTACTTTCTTGACAGCTGTACGGTTTTGAGCTACAACCATGTAACTACATAATTCTGAAAAATCTGGAAGAAAGTTGTAAAAGTAGGGAGGTCAATTATTATTTACCATTTCCCCTTTTATTGTTTATATGCTGATGGGCGCAGCTTTTTATGTCGCGCAGCTCAAATTTCAATGCGTACAATATTTTTGCATAATTAACGCACCTAACAATGAAATCATGGGCGTGGAAAATAATGTTTTTTAATGAATCGCTGCTTGGTACAAGACCTATGGGTAGGTAGTAGGTACCCGCATTAAATGTAACAATTTACAATGTCTTTAAATTTTAAAATGATCACTGTTATAATAACCATGTATTTACAAATGGTAATTATATATACGCATTATCCTATGTATGTGCACAGGTTACAAGAAAATTGAAAATATTAATTTTCACATGTACTTATAGAAGTCTTTATAACATCACACTAGTTGGACTGCGCAAGCACTAATTGATTCCAGAATAACCAAACACAGCCCGGCCATACCATCACAACATTTTTTATTTTTAAAGCTTAATTTTTGCGAAATTAGATATTATTTTAGCCAGGGTTTATAATATTAAAACATTAGCAATAGAAATTCATTCATTCTAGTTGAGTTTTTATTGTTTTAATCCAAAGGAAAACATTTCAGAATTTTTAATATGTAACATTCCAATTTAATATTCTCGCTGGAAAATCTGCCCCGCTGCTACTTCGGACTCAATAATGTCAGTAATACTTGCCGGGATTCGTTTCTCTATCATGCTGTTGCTTATTTCAAACCCCCTTGCAGAATTTTCAACTGAAATCTTTGCCTCATCCAACGTTTGAAGGTCTCCTGTGTATGTAGTTGGAACGGAGTTACCGTTATCAAGAATGGTTCCCGAAGGGCTTCCCCCTGATTGAGATTCAAGTGAGGATGAAAAGTAACTACTAGATTCAGTTGTCAACTTCGGTACCTCTAGAAATGTCGACGGTTCTGGTGGGTACGACTTCAAATTTTGATCTTCAAGAGGAGTAAGCTGACTACGAGAGTTTTCTTCAGTGTTTGCGTCTAACGAGTAAGACGGCAAAAATGACTGGTAATGATAAACGTAACTTTGAGATATTGAGGGCTCATAATAGATTTGGGGATAATATGGTAACAAATATACCAATGTAACTGGACGAACAAGGGAACTTTCTAACGTTGCTGCATTCCACAAAAACAAAAATGTTTTTAGCAAAACAATAAGTTTTAGCGATTTATTCTTCATGTTGACTTAATCAAGTTTGAGTTTTTGTTCACTTCAATTCAACAGTGCTTACCACAAACCGATTAAATTATCTGACAGAATGCGTTTGCAAAAAGAGTATCGTCAAAATGAAAACAAGATGTCCAAATAAAGCTTGTAGGACTTGAGAGATGCACCAGTCCAATGTATTTTCTAAGGTGTACTGCTAAGGCAAACCTAATTTGAGGACAATTCGTACTCATGATCACACAATAATTTAGTTATTCCTAAATACTGATGACTCACTTGTACTTACCTGAACTACTCTTCTAAGGAATAACTGACCAATATATGGAGAAAACAATACATATAGAATGTTTTTCTTTGCTCACATGAACTTCCCCCATGCATTTTTTCATGTGTCCTTCTAGCACAAATATAATGAAGTTGCGTATGTATTGGCCTAGAATTAAGCAATTAAATAAACACACAAGTCTGATAAAATGTCGAAACGTGAGGTCTGACAATGTAATGAGCTATAAAAATAAGTGCAACAATATTAAACAAAACTCCCCATAACAAGCAGCAGGTCAATAAACCTAAATACCAGACTGCCTATTACATAATGTCTTCTTTCAATTAGACAGACACTGTAGGTGCCATAAAAGCTTTACCCCAGCTCGCGTAACGGAATGGTTTGAAAGCCAAAACTCCCCTATTTTCGTGAAGATTTTATAATCTTTTTGTAAACAAATAAGCACATAATGTAATGTTGTACGTGAATAACTTGCACACTGAAGTGAATTCATTAAGAGATAAGCCAGGTTGTACACATTGCATACACTTTTTGCATGTACCATTTTATCAATACTTCAACATAATTTGGATTAGCTTATATTTATTACAAATGCTTTCTCTCATTATAAAAAGATGACATTATCCGAGACTAAATTTTTTTAAAGGCTCCGCTTACCGTGGGAGTGCACTGTATCTATTTGCAAGTTCAAAGAATGTCACATAATTATACATAATTGTGTAAGCTACACGTACAGGCTGCACAAATCGTTTGACCACATACGATGATGAGTGCAAGTTATTTCTGCATTTATTTCCGCACAAAATAAAGTTGTTTGCACAATCTAGCATTTAAGTTAATTTTTGGGGTGAAATTGTATAGTCAGAAAAATTATAGTAAATACATATAATAAATAAACACTAGGACAATTTACAGGATAATTTATAATAGGAGAGGTGGTTGTTTTGCTAAATAGTAAGAAAAGGAGCTAAATGCTTGCGCATAAATGTGTCAGCCTGTTCAGGGTATTCCACATCTTTTCTCTCCCCCTTAGTCCATACAAGGGATGATGACGAAAAACATGCGATCCCCCCATTTTTCCAAGAAAAATGTTTTTCAGATTTAAACAAAATTATTTCATCCCTGCAGATTAAAAGCTCTAGAAATGACCTTACAGGAAGTAGAGCAAAGTCAGGATTCTTGTAGGAAAAAGTCATTTTCTAAAAATTTAATGGTTTCAATTTGTATGTTTAGAGAGAAAGAAATAATTTATTTCACTGATACCACAATAGTATTTGCCTTACGACACAGTACATAATAATTTCAAACATTTTTAACACAAAAAATATTTGTTATAAACTTGGTTATAAACATACTAATTGTACAAGTGATGAAATGCTATCCTGTAAGATCCACGAATTGTGGTAATAATTACATCGTTTATAAGCTGTTTAGATAAATTAAATCGTTGTCTAAATTGTTCAAAATGTTCAAAAATAGTTCCACGAGCTCCAATTAATAGTCCAATAACTTCAATAGTTTTCAAATTGTATTTCTGCTTAAAGAAAGGAATTAAAAATTATTTTATGCATAATATTCGACGCTTACTTTTAGGAAATTGCATTGTCTTTCAGGTGAGGTATTCAACTTGTATAGCTAATTTCAGAATTGTGGGCATAATCCTCAAGAACAGTGACCAAGGTTGGGGATAGTCAACATCACGAGCAAAGATCAAGATCCTCATCTTTTCTCGTGATGATGAATTTCCCCAATCTTGCCCTCTGCTCTTACGGGTCAGTTTCACAATTCTCAACTTGGAAACCTGCTCCATAACTAGGATAGTTCTTTTAAAGCCAATAAAATGTCGTACAAAGAAATTTAAAAAATATTTTGGCCGGAAATAAAAATTTGGTGTTTCTAGAATCGTACAAAATTTCGACTTCGCTGTATGGCTTTGAGGCCTGTACCCTCACTTCTAGACCTAGTTCATTGAGATAGAATTTAAAAAATCCGGCAAGGAATAATCTTGAAAATGAGGGAATCACAAATGTATTTGTAACTATATATGGTCAGTTACTAATATTTCGTCGAAAGCCGTAGCTAAAAATGCAGACGCTTGGGCTCATGAAATTAAACTATACTGGTGACGTTCACAGCAGCCACAGCATCAGAACCAATAAATTACGCGTACTTAATTAAGATATCTAAAACAGTCACAGGTCAGTGTCGACGTAAACACTTAAATGCAACTGAGTTGTATTTTAATCGGCACAACAGGTTTTGCACTGCTGGCTAACAATAAGGATTCCAAAACAATACGTTATTATTTGCCTTGTCTTATTCATGCAGTAGAAGTAAGAAATAGTTGCAAAATATATGTATAAGCATTCCTCTCATTATTGCCAGTTATATTTAATTTTGTGGCTGAAAGAAATTAAAAATTATTAATTAAAAATATGGTAAAATACTTCATGAAAAATTGTCCTGAACCTTCATACAGGCATGTCTGTACAGGGTGCTCCGCCTCTTTCTCCTAGCTCTTGTAAAGGACAGCAATAAACAATATTTGATTCCCCAATTTTATTATTACTATTTTATTCGACTTTTTCACGCGGCTATTCAATGATGTCATGCTTGCAACTTCGAGGTAAAATTCAAGTTCAACTCCATAATCCATGGATTTCAAACACATTCAGTTCAATTCAGTTCGCTGTGAAAATACAAATGAGACGTTCACTCAAGTTCAATGTAATTTTTTAACCGCCCATTCAGTTCAGTTCAAATTTATTTTGCAATTATATCAGTTCAGTTCAAGTTCATTTAAATCAATTAGTCGTTCAATTCAGCTCATTTTCAATAATTATTTATTTAATTCTTCATTAAAAAATTTGAACGGGGAACGAATCCCGGTTTCAGCATTGTAGGAAAATGCTATTCATTGCCTGGTTTACTTTTATTTTCTATTCTTAGGTAAACTACATGAAAAATATAAGCCTAATAATAATCTTTACAGGTAAAAAATTGCGGTCTAACAATGTGAAGTAAAGTTTATAAATTATTTTAAAAAGCTGCAATAAAAATGTTTTTGTTTTATAAGCGACGATCGTTCTTAAAAAAATTACAAGATCACAAACTCACCTTTCTCGTAGAGGGTATTGGTAACTCAAACTACCCTCTATCATGATCACATTCTGAAAAATTTGAATAAATAATTGTGCAACTATATTTGAGTAAGAATTAATCTGAGGTACGTTCGGTTAAACCTTTTAAATTTCTAACGCTTTATTCGTATTTCAAACAAAGTAAATTTAATACTCTTTTTGAAAAAAATGAAGACCATTCCAACGGCTACAAAAGATAATACATAAGCACGAATGATTTAATCAAACATATGTGCATAATTCTTTTTAAACTAATTTTAAATGCATGAGTATTTCAATTTTGTTAATTTCCTGAAACCTATGAAAAAACGACTTGAAATGATATTGTGAGGACAGGGTTGGCAAAAAACCGGCTTTTATCAATAAAGGCCAAGCCAGCGGCAAGAAATGGTAAAAACCGGTTTTTATTGGACAGTGGACTTATTTGGATAGTATTAATTATGACCATTTTATACCAACCTATACAACAGGTCCGGGCCAGTTAGAACCGGATTTTAACCAATAATAACCAGGCCATTTCTGACCACTTGGCAACCCTCTGTTCATACATGCGTAATATTAGCATAGCCGGTGGTACGTTTTGGTTAAAATCGGTTTTTATTGGATAGTGGATTTATTTGGTTAATATTAATTATGACCATTTTATACCAACCCAAGCAATTGGACCAAGCCGGTAAGAACCGGATTTTAACCAATAACGGCCAGGCCATTTCTTGCCACTTGCCAACCCTGTGTGAGGATAGTAGTAAAAGTATGTACTCGAGTGCAAAGATGCATAATTGAATCACAGTACATATACCCTTACTTTAAATGCTATCAAAATATTCTCCTACATATCCTATATCTAGTACCAATGCGAGTCTCGACGTCTCGAGCCCTACCTATATGCATATATATTTTAAAATCATGGACAACTCTGCCTTCCTATATATTCCTATTTCCTATATAGGTTCCTTTCACTTACAATTTACAACACGCATTCCTATGGCTATCCTTTAAAGAAACGTTGGAATTGTATATTCGTTGGCTAAATTCTAAAAAGTACCATTTTCAATGGAGATCCAATTTAAAATGCATGTGTTACGAAATGAAAATGGTACCTTTTAAAATTTAACCGACGATATCTTCATTAAAAAGTCAATGCAGGCCTTTCTCATGGCCTTTCCTATTTCCTACATACATACTTTATGCTTTGCAGCCAACTCCCTACAGTCCCTACGTCCCTACCCTTCGTATTTGTACTTTTGCTCGGAAGGAGGCTTCCTATCCTATCCCTACTTTTAGTTAATAGATTTTTCACGCCTTCCTTATCCTACATATAAGTTCTTGCAAAGTCCGTTCCTATCCTGTAAATATGCCTATTTGTAGGATTCTTGTAGGAAGGAAATGCATCTTTGCTCAAGTGTGTAATGCGAGTTAGTAGACCCGAATCCTACTTAATTTAATGTTTAATTTTAGGAACGAATATTATGATGTATTCACATAATTCCTTATGGGATTTGGAGCCTCATCGTAGCTCACTATTTACAGCCGTGGCCACTTTTAGAGAATCACTGCAATTTCCAGGGTATTTATATACCCTGGAAAACACAATGCAATGACCCACTAATCTTTCGGCCCTTGTAGTGTTCAGATCCCTCTTTTGAGACACGTGGTGCAACCATACCTCGGCGAACTCGTGAGTTCTGAGTTCCGAACTCGAACTCAGCTCACATTCGAGTTCCATAAAATCTGGTTTTGAGTGCGAGTTCGGAGCTGTTTTAAAAGCCGCCGCGACTTGAGGCTGAGTGCCAATCATTTATGGCAGAACTCAAATGAATGAGTGCGAGTTCGAAATGTGGACCTCACCAACACCAATCTCTACCAATTTTATCTATGTTTCAATATTTTTATTGTGGAATAACGATTGCTGTGCATACCTGCGTATTGATTCTTATCGAATGCGCTCACTGAAGCGTGTAAAAAATAATGGTTTAAGCGCTTAAAATAAAATGAAAAAACCTGAAAGCACTAATGTTCGTTTGATTTTCGTAGATACATAAAGTATATTTTTTTACTTCCGTTCTTATTATTATTTCGAAGAGTTGAAATAAAAACAATACGTGGTAAAAAAATGTTTTTAATTGAATTGATGTACTTAAATGGCAGTATACTTGCTTCGGCAAACTGGAAATTGAGGCTTAGGTGAGTTCGAGGCTGAGTTCCAAAGTGTAATAAACGAGCCTCCGAGTTCGAGTTCGAGGCAAAGAATTACATAGAGTTCAGTGCCTCAGTGAGTTCGAGGCTTAGAGATCTTGCACACGTTTAACTGAGTGCGAGTTCGAGTTCGAAATTTTTGCCGAGGTATGGTGCAACTTGTACCAGTCACTAGTCACCACTTCCCTTTTATTTTTGCTGCAATATTTTGTAGATGTAATTACTACGTTGTAGTGCATATGTATATATTGAGTACATACTTTTCTTGAAATGAACTGAGATTAATTGTTATTGTAATGTAATACACATTAAATATTTGAGAATCTTCGAGAACAATTTATAACCTGCTTCCTACGTACATACATACATATGTGAATGTATATTTGTACAGATATATTCCATATCTGAGATCGTACTCTATCCAAGGATCTTTATTTTCAGAGTTAGAATTATTGGGTTATCAACTCTAATTGGAAAAAGTTATACAATGCACAATGCATGGAACAAGTGATATACGGGTAGCACTGGTAATGCAAATGAATAATACGTAAAGTACTGTGTACTATGCAGTAAGTACTTTCTACAAATTTCCAACAGGTGTTTGTATGAATTTTCAAACTTTTTCATATTGCTGCTAAAAGGATTTTCTGAAATGAATTTCTCAATTGGATTCTATTGATTTTTGTATTCTTGAACAATTATTTATTCAAAAATTGTACAACAAAATAGTTATTATAAGTAATAGGTAAAAGAATATAAAGTAATAAAAACTGTTATTAACCGTTATATCCAAATTTGTTTGGAATGAAAATGTAACTAAAAATCCTATTTAAAAATATTCAAACAAGAAAAATTATAACAACAACACACGACTTGGAAACTAAAAGGGTGTTAGGGTTTTCCAATCAGTGCTCGGCACGGGTACGAAAAATCGGTACCCGTACCCGTATCCGTACCCAAAGTGCGGGTATTTCAATAACTGGTATCTATACCCGTACCCATACCCGAATATCCGGGTACAAATTTTTCGTACCCGTACCCGCAATGTTATCTCAATCCATGTACCTGTACCCGCATTGTACCCGTACCCGAAAATACTCGAAAATTGTACCCATACTCGGGTATCTCAGTGTCGTACCCGTACTCGTACCCGGGTACTTTATCCAGATTTGTTTTAATGTAATACATAGTACGTTATATGTAATAATGTATGACACCTGAGTGGGTAATTTTGACTAGCTAGAGAGGTATTTGACATTATATATTTTATTGAAGAGTAGAGCGTTTTTGATTAGAAGTAAAATTATCCCCATTTGATTGTTTATGGGCTGATGGGCGAAGTATTTTATAGCACCCAGTCCATATGTACATGCATTTTTGGCTTGGGACTTGAGGACATGATTTTTCACTTCTTGATTTATTCGGCCTTTTACATTAATTTTCTCATCTCAGTAGCTCTGTGTACATGTTAATCATTAATATCTTGTTACAAATATCCGCCTTTTCCTAATCAACTACTAATTACAAAAAATATCTTGCCATCCAACTCATCGGAACTCTAATTTTTAAATTGTGGCTAATGAAGTATCATGTGCATACGTGTCAATCAGACTATTTATGCAATTAGTAACAAATTACTACATTATGAAGACGTTTTGTATAAAATTTCGTTGAAACCTATTCTCTACTTCTATTTTGATATTATTCCTCGTCTGTTTATTAATTATTCTTCCTAAAACCTGTTTCCATAAAAATATATATTATAGATATAAATATATATTTTAGCAACACAGTCTGAAATACAGTTACTGCATGTTGTAAGGTTAAAAGGGTATTAACAATAAGCTATATGTATTCAGAATTACTAAAAATACCGACAGAATTTTCCAACGGAAGTTCCATTATTTTCATAAAATTCATCAAAATGTCTCAAATCTCAACATATCCAAATACTCGGGTACAATGGTGGCGGGTACGGGTAAATGACACCATTATACCCGTACCCAGTGGGTATATACCCATTTTGAAATCCTTGTACCCGTACCCATACCCGTATCCGTACCCGAAATTTTGAGCCGACCAAAGTGTACCCGGGTAGTACCCGGAATTGTTCGGGTACACAAAATCCGTACCCGGGTAGTACCCATACCCGTACCCATACCCGTTTACCCGAGTATTACCCATACCCGTGCCGAGCACTGTTTCCAATCCTGATTAATAAATAATAAAATTTCGACATTAAGATAATTACTGTCTATATTTTCGTGCGAGAAGTTTTTTAGAACTGTTCAAATACTGTATATAAATGAACCTTTATTCCACAGTCCTTCAGGTAGGACGGCAAATGCGTTGTAAAAATTATCGATTTTATCGATGTACTTTTATAATACCCAAAGATACTTCCCATATCTAAAAATGCACACGAAAATTCAATGTAGCTAATGAAATTATGATAATGAATAACTACATATTCTTGTGGATCGTTGAAGTATGTGCCTGTACATACATATGTACATTTAAAATTGAAACTTATGTTTACTCGATGCAAAACGTTTAAGCAGCACAACATATAGGAACATCCTTTTAGTAACTCAACAAGAAGTGCAGGGAAGGAATAATTTGTGTTTCTCTATACTTAATAATAATAACGTTATAATTTATTATAATAATTTCAATTTTCAAACCGCACATGATAAGGCTGAATTAAACGTGCCCAGATGACTTAACGGCACAAATTTTAGAAGATCAATTATAAAATTCATAAAATATTTATGGACTATAAATATTTTATAAAATTTTAAAAGATTCTAAAAGTGCGGCCAATTCATCAAATTTGCATACAATTAAATTAAATCATGAATCGAGTTTCTGTCCTGTTGCTCTTCATGGGTTCTTGCCAAATACAATTCGGTGTTGTATTTCCTTTCAAAACTAGAAGCACCAAAATAGAAATATCTCCACTCATTCATAGTATGTCAAAATGTTTCATTCATTTTGTCGTTAACAACACCCATATTAATTTTTCAACTATCACAGTCCCATTCCGACTAACAAACTTACAAAAAGGGGATCAAATTTCCAGACAAAAAGGGATGGCTGTAATTTTTAAAGCAAAGAAAATGACCTGTGTAGCAACAATTGTCCCAATCGAACAAGCAAAAATTGAAATGAATGGAGACCTAACTAAGGTGCATGGGTTCAAATATTCCCGCATACTTCCTGAGTCAATCTACTTCGTATTCCTTAGAAATAAAACTCCTGTACTGGAGGATTCATTTGTTCGTTTGCACTTTGGAATTAACTTCGAGCGGGTTTTTGTCCTGTCTTTGGTAGAGATGAGGAACTTCACTGGTGTTTTCATCTGCAAGTTCTGCAAATCCAATAAAAAATATTATTATTTTCAAAAATTCACTTGCATGACTTTGGAATCTTGTGTGACAGAAATGTCTGCTGCTTACGTTTCATCTGTTGCAAATGGCAGGAACACTGCATGGAGACTGATTGATTATATGGGTGGCGATGAGGCAGTATCTCAAACATACCCTTCAAATGAGACCAAGAGAAGATCCTCAAAATGGCTAATGAAAGCAGTGGCACATTTCCTTTTTAATGAAAACAATCGAACCAGGAACACGTCAATGTTCGAATTTCGAAATGGTCCTACCATTATTTTCCGCACCCCTGCTCACTTTGAATCACGTAATCGGGTTTTCCAAACTGAAATGTATCACCTTGGACAAACAGATCACCACATTTTTATAACTCCAGACAGAGTTTTTAATCGTCACATGACCTACGAAATTTTGATTCTTCCATTTAGCAAAGACTTTTGGCTTGCATTATTCCTATTGTCAGGGGCCATAATTTCCTGTTTGACAGTAACGGCAGATGGCAAACTCACCAGCACTTCAGTCACGTCTGAAATCCTTTTCGTAATTTCAGTTCTTTTGGAGAAATGTGAGAAGTGCAGCTGTCCCTTGAAAACTAGCGTTGTTCGCTATCGCATACATTTTAGCATTACCATGAGTTTTATGCTCGTCGCAATTGTCATTACTAATGCATACAAAGGTTCTCTTAAATCCGATTTCCAAATCCAGCGTCCGTATGAAACAGAATGGAAGAATTTGGTTGATCTGCATAATTTTTCGTATTACCAAATCACCGAAAACCCCGAATGTTTACAGAATGGCGGTTTTCCTTGCGAAAGTTGCCGAGTGTGGTGTGACAGTGCAAAATTCGATTGCAGATTTCACTTTAAGGTTACTCTTCGTCTATCCATTTTTTCGCTCGCTGAGATAAGCAAATTTTCAAAGGACAATGTTGGAAGTCGCCAGATTCTGAAACTTTGGAATCAGTTTTATTTTATCTGTCATTCCAAGCTGGAGCATTTGTTTCTAAACCAACAGGGAGACACCAAAATTGCATTTGTGACTACGGAGGATCAGTTTGAATATCATTGGCAACTGCTTCAAAATTACGTAGTTGAAAATCCCAAGCTTGGAATTCCTCTTGGACATAGCCGAGGGACGAAGGAGGATTATTTACAAAATGCCATTTATTTGAGTATTCCAAGTGGATTGGATGAGCATCAGCAGCTGATTCCTACGCGAATAAAAGTCCTTCTAAGCTCGGGTATTTATTGGCATTGGGAGAAATTGCAAAAAATCATAAGTCCCCGAGCACAAAATACTGAGAGGAAAATTGAAAGACAGACACGAGAAAAGAAGCCCACTCCTTTGGGATTTAAAACTTCAAAGATAGAAATTATATTTAAACTTTTGATGTTCGGTGCATTTATTTCAATTCTAGTATTTTCAGGAGAAAAATTGTCTTCAAACCAGCTTTTCAACAGTTGGAGAAAGAGAAGAGGACAGGCACCTCCTAATCTCAAAATATGCATGTTGAGAGCATGTAGTAGTCGATAATGAATAATTATAAAAGCGTAGATAATAGATACCATTATGCTAGTAATTAGTACACGTACGTTAGCTTCTGTGATGACATGGTAGAACCGAATCAGCACAACATAGAGTGGAACTGCATTAAACAAATTTAGCTTGTTGGTCACATTTGGAAATGTTTTCTTACAGTGCTTATGTATATTATTTGTAGATACATCTAATAAGGTAATTTTGATGTAGAAACGGATTTTACAATTATTTGGCTAAAATGCCAGGTGAATATACAATCATTGAAAAATTTAAATTCCAATCCTGACAAGGTATTATACGCTACCTGGATTCGTAAGAGCATTTAATTAGAGCCACACTCCTAACCGACCTAATCGAATAATTCGTATTAGCCTTAAATGCTAATTTTATAAAATTGTCTGGGACATTTCGGGAAAGTAATTACGAGAATTCTTCCAAAGGTTACACACGATACTGTAAAAACCTTTTGTCCCCCTAGCCTATATGTACATATATATAAGGGCCAATTACAACAATCAGCATGGTTTCAGAGTTAAAAATAATAAAAAATTGTAAAACAAATTAGGGGCTTAGCATTTTGAGACAGTTTTTTGGGCACGCAACGTCAAGCGCCATCTAACTACGTACAATTTATAATGCACTGTACTTCCTTTTGATAAAATAATTTGAGAAAATATATTCGCGTGAAATTCCCTACAGCTGTGAAGCATTTTGTTTCGTTTCTGTTTCTATAAGATCTTGAAAAATAAATTGTGAAGATCAAAACTTGCTCCTCGTTCGCATCTTCCTCCTTCTCGTCTTTGTGGCTGAATTTCAAACACCCAACCTTATTGTTTCTTATTTTGCCCGCCGCAAAATATGCACATACGTATGTCTATAATTCCCGACAGATCGAGTGCCTTGTCATGTCAAAAATATAGAACATTTTTCTCAATTTCTGCTTCATATTTTTCAAAATGAATTACGTTATTCTGTCAAGCCAAGTATTGGGTTTTATCCAGAAGATGAAAAAAGGAAGAAAAAAAAGAGTAAGTAAATTGCAATTCAGTTTCACGTTATAAAAAGTCACTAATTTCATTTTGCATTAAAAATTATACATATTCATCGTATGTAAAAGACTTTGGCGACCATATAGATATGTAAGTATCGCTGAATTTTGTATTGCTTAAGTCTTCCTGATGTAGATTAGCCTCTGGCATGTGTAAAAGTCATAAATGGAAATTACTTTGATCTTCCAAATCTTGCCGGGTTTCATCACTCCCTTCTCTTTTCCTGAATACAGCAGTTAAGAACGCACTCGTATCTTAAACACTGGATATTAAATAATGAAAACATGTGGAGGAATAAGCCTCTACAACTTTTGCAACATATTCATGTAAAAAATTGTAATGTTCAGAAGATTGGACCTGCAGATGCTTTTGATTGTGGGAACAAAACTTTAAATGCTGTTAATCTTGATATGATATCCTATAAAATTATTTTCGCTCAGATAGGTATTCCCTATACGAAAATGAACATGGACTGTACTACATAAGTCTATAGCATGGAAAGTACAGAATAAATATGCATCGCCGCAAATGAAACCTACAAAACATAATACACATACAGATCGTATCAGGAGCTCTATTCAACAAAATTCAGGAGTAGTTACACTCCATAAGAGTATTTTTTGTTCTCGAGCAAAAATATTTTGGTACATTCAAGTTCACTGTCATGATAATTTCCCCCCTCCTTACAATTACTTGCCACTCTGAGAGTCAATTTTTCCTCCTTTTAGCGGCACTGTTTAAAGGAGTGGCGACAGTACAGTAGCCGGCTTTTAAATATCTAGGAAGCTGGAAGATTATTAAACATTTTAAGCTTTGGGGTTTATTGTACTTACAAGCAAAAAAAAAAGATGCAGAAAACATTTGTTTATTTAGCTGGCGTATTATTTACAGTGTAATCTAATCATGCAGGACCCCCTTTTAAGGCCTTTTCCGTTGGTTTAAAAAAATTTGGCGGAGTGTCACTTGGCCCCAATGTTAATTTGTCACCGTATAAGAGGATGCCATTCTAAGAGTCAAGTCTCTACGATCTTGGGTTGCTCTTGAAGAATTACTGCACTGTACGCAGACAAACGAATGGAGTGTTTTTCTCTCAAATAAAGCGTATTTAATTGTGACGAGACTCATTCCTGGGAAAAGTAATTTAGCTGATAAAAAAAAATGTGCGAATTCCCGTCAAACCGGTCTCAAGGAATGGAATGGATAGAATTACATTTTGGAAAAATATAGAGTTCATTGTTGTTCCAACTGTCCCATTGTGTGCATGTGTTTAGAGGATAATTTTTCTTGGAACATATCATTTTATAAAAAGCATGTGAGTGGACAGGGAGGTGCAGTATCTTTAACTTTTCCTCTTCTTTAACCTTCAGGTGGACCCATTTAAATTTCCATCATCATGGAGACACATTACCTTCCCCCAAAATCTTCCCGTTTAGTTCTCCAAGTCATAGTATTCCTGGTCGTAGTTTTGTCAATTCCTCAATCCGCCACTAGTTTGAAAAATCTTAAAGCTAGAATTGCTGTGAGGTATCATGGGACCTCCAAATCCGAACATGGGGAAACGGACAAGGACTCAAAACATACGATGAAGCCCTCAGCTCACAGTAACGTGGAAGTGCTTACTAGTAAAGCGGATTCGGATTATGTGCTCAGTCAAAATATATTAAAGGGGAGCATATTTTTGGAGTGTGTGGCTTCCTACCCAATTCAATGGGTTTATGATGGGCCTGGGGTAAGCTGAATAAATTTGACAATTATTTACCTTCAACGTGTGTGTGTATATGGAATTTTTATTTTTGGTTTTTTATTATGGTTATTATTATGGTCTTAAGCACCCACATGTGGAAACCTACGCTGAGACCCGGAGATCATTTACAAACTTCAAGGACTCCAACACTTATTTGTATTTTGCGAAAATTTATTTGGTCAAAATTGGGGAAGAAAACACTGGGAAATACTCTTGTCGGAGTTTGGCTGATGAGACCGTAGAAGTCTACTATTACTTGTTTGTTCCAGGTTAACGACAACTATTGTACCAAGTCTTTGTTTAGGACATTGCAATGAACATTAGTAAAAATTCGGTGTGGTCCGTAATTTAATAATCATTTAAAATATCACAGGTCCTAAATTTTTTGTGACTGAGTCGGGTCACTCAGTCCAAGGGAAGGCTTATGAAGAAAAAATAACGATCCCATGTGCGATTTCCCATAAGAGTAACGTCACGGTGGAGTTATTTAAAGTGGGAGAAATGGTTAGTGTCTAAAAATATTTACAGTGCAGTCTCTCTTAAGGGTAACATCAAAATTTTAAATTTGTTACTTCAAAATGGGAATGTAAAATTTCAAACTGTCCCAAATGAGAATTTACACAAATACGTTTTTCTAAGAGAGACAACGCTGATTGTATATTGGGGGTTTCATATTACGAGAGTACACTATCTTCATATTATTAAAATGTCAAAAGTACTCATTGATTACTGATACGAATTTTAAAACGAAAATTGTTAGAACCACCCCGATCACATATCGATGGCAACCTACGACCCGAAAACAGGCTTCACTATGGAAAGGAAGTATTTGAAAGACGAGCCTTGGGGAACTTACATTTGCACTTGTGGGAATGACTCCTTAACAAATTCGATTATGATTGATGTTTTGCCACCAAAACGTAATTTAATGACAAAACCCAATGTTTTTCTTTCATAATAATCCCACAAAATATGTATAACCCCGCTCACAATCTTATTTTAATTTATTTCCCAGAATTATTCCTCCGGCCCACAGTGAAAGGAAATTATGTCTATCAGGACGAGAATATCAAGCAGCGCTTTATTTGCGAAGCGAAATCCAACATCACATTAGAATTCTCCCCGGGTCTCCAGCATGGTGGTCGGAGATCCAAAGTTACGTACCGACATGAGGAGGATTTGGATTTCCCTTTTATTGCCTCTTTGGAAGCAGAGCCCATGGAATTTGCTAATTACTCTTTAGTGTCCTGCATTTTGAATGATAACGGGTCCATTGAAAATGGGACAGATTTTGCGCTCAGGAGAAATCCTATTTATCATACTTGGGAATACTCAGTTTATGGTAAGAATATGGTTTAGCATCCTCATGTTTTCATTATGGAAATTAATTTTTTACCCGCGACTCTCTTCATAAGAACATCCCTTAATATTCCCAAATGGGGCTGTTATAATGGGACGCTCTTGCAAAGAGGGAAATTAACATTGCACTCAACGAAAATATGACCAAATATTTTTGCAACCATCGAAAAAATGAAGACTTATAATGAAAGTCGTTTTATTGTGTTTCGTATGATCTTTCTATAAGAGAATCGCTTACAGCAGCAATGTCATTGTAGAAGCTAAGATACTTGGACATATCTCTATTTATTATCATATTAATTTGTTTCCTTATAAAGAGTGTCATGTAATTAACATTAAGAATTAAATTATGCTACTTCCTGGGATGTTGTTTTGAAGAGATTGTAGTACTGCACACATTGTGGGAAAAGATTGTAACTTTTGTCTGGAAAATATTTTTTGTATTGCAGGGAATAACAAAAACCTTACATTTACATATAGCAAAAAATTGGACAGCTTCCTCTGTTGTACCGCAAATTCTTATGTGACCCCTGAAATGTCCCACTTCCGCCCTTGCTCTTCCTTACAGGAGTGCCAACTGCGGAACTTCCGACATGAGAAACATCTCAAGCTTGATATGATTAATCAAAACTTATTGAGTCCGGAAGCTGTAAAAGTTATACAACATTATAGCAGTCCTGAATCGAAAGTTCCGGGAAACCGCCTTCCCGTTGGATGTACCGGTTTGAAAAGATACGATTCAGACCATGATGGCTTCTTCCGGTGCTCAGTTCCAGCTTCTCCGGTTCCTCTCACATTGTCTCTCCCTCAGAAGGAGGAAATGAATGTCCAAGATTTTTTCTACAGCAGCCTCAAAGGGAAACCTAGTAAGTGACGCATTTAATGTAATTAATTAGGAGAATAAAGATAATTATGAGGAGATACAAACGAGGTGGAAAATTTTTCAGTACATTGAAATGAGTTGTAGTGAGTCACTAACATGCATTCAACTATGATAACTGTAATGTCGATTATCGAGTATTACCAGTATTGTGAAACAAAATGATATTAAATATTTAAATATTTTTTTTCAGTATTAAGTTTCCAAGAGCTGACGTCAAATGAAGAAATAATTGTGATCACAGTCGGAAATAACACTGGGATGAAACCAGTGTTCAAAGTTCATGAAGAAGTACAGGTATCCTGTCGTACAAATAGTTTCTTTTTCTCAAAAGGCCATCAGTGGAGTTTCCAGAGAAAAAATGGCTCTGTCGAGCTTGTCCCCGCAGGTTGAAATATTTTTTTTAAAATAATAATTCAATAATTACACAGTTTCCAGATAACGCGTAATTATTAGTTTTGGGAATTAAATGGTGACATTTATTTTATTTCAGATTTAATCCGAGAAGAAGTAGTGGATCCGATGAAGAGCCTGTCCAGGAAAATTAATTTAATTAAATTTCCCGATGTGGAAATCAACCGTTTGTTTTGTCACGCACCTTGTTGGTACTCAGCGGAATGGAGGAATTTCTCAATGGAAGTCAAAATTGTTGTTTAAACTAATTTTTAATCATGACACTTGTTTTGCAAGAATGCATAGTCCATTTGCCTAAATACGTAAGTACGTACCGATATCCATGTATGTACCTTATGTAGTTTTTATGTACTTATAACACACTTATGTAAAGGACGACTATTTAAATAGCTAGATAAATATTTACCGAAATTACGAATTGCCAATTGCCGTATTGCTTTTTATTTGGGCTCTCATTGCCAGTCCCAAGCCTTTCTAATATTTCAATGGACCTTCCGTTTGAATTTTCCAGGACCCAGGACAACGCTAAATTGAACTTGCCTCATGTATTTTAAACTCTTTGGAGTTTAGTGGACTGGAATAATTCGCCGTAATACGGAACAGTAGCACTGTGTGAAATGTATTCAAAATAGCTGTGCATGTTAACTTGCTCCCATTAAGAGATTTTCCTATCAGACTAAAAATGTATAATAATTATCTTCGTTCTCAAACTATTTTCCGTCATGGATTCTTTGTACTTTCACAAGTATCTGTACGTCAGGCCTATGAATTTGAATTAAGAATATCCTCTGAAATAGAAAGCAAGACACGCGTGAAGAGCGCATATTGTTGAAGAAGATGTAGAGGAGGAGGAATTTCTATTGTTGCAGTGTCCAGAGATTTCAAGCAAATTCTGTTTTTTTTCTGAATTTATTTCTCCATTTTTCTTTTCTAGCAGACAATTATTTCCAGAAAATATTTTTAAGCTAATTATAAGTAGGAAATTTTACTGGCTTTCCAGGGAGCTATTGACAGATTTCGACGTTGTTGAGAAAGGTGGGACAAATTCAGCTTCAAAAGCCAAAGTGATAAAGATGTGAAAAAAAAATGAATTTCTGCTCTTGCGTTTTTATGAACGGTCAGGCGTATTACTGTATTACCCGTCAGAACAACTCCAATAGTGTTGTAAAAACAATAATTTTATTCCACTCTATTTTTTTTAATACTTGATTTTTTATGGATAGAGACATTGCATCAATCTCGGGATGCCATTGACACTCATGAAGCTCATAAATCCTTTAGTTCAAAGGAATAGGTGTGATTCCGATTTGTGCATTGTTTCGATGATGGCCTTGATTTAAAAAACATAAATTAGTGATACAGTGACGCACCGTAAGAATCCTACTTATAAATCATATAGATACTAACAAGATATGCAAAACGTTTTTGTGATTTTACAGCACATATAAACTCATTAGGTACCTATATGTAATTCCATATGAACTTATACCTTATGTGTGTAGTATAATAGCTGAGCGAAAGAGCTAAAAACTTGCTTACTTTATTAAACTATTCCATGAACATGATTGCTATACTGAGAATATATTAAAGACCAGCCACTTATTTTCCGTGAGCACAAAAAGTCAATGACGATTTTGTATCTCAGTGACCCGTTCATACTTAATGATTACGTTGGTACAATCAGTCTGGCAATTAAAAACAAGGGCACCTTCGCAGAACGCTGGCTGAGGAAGGTTTCTACATGCCCAGACAGAAAGCCTTGAAAAGCAAGACTTGAGCTAATGTAGACCCATCTGTGATTTGCACGGAATATGGACGGTGTCTGAGTTATATTGTCATCTTCAATTTACATAATTACTTCAAATAGTTTTTATATATCTAACAATAAGTGCATTCAGATGCAATGTCTCTTTCTAACAAAATTACATGGGCTCGCCTTTGGTTTGCGCAGAAGGAAAACAAGAGTTCGTTGCTGGGATGTATATTGTTAAGGAACATATGTGATCCAAAGAGCAATCCATATTTCGCCTCATTTGCATACAATGGCTTCACGGATTGTTTCAAAGAAAAAGTCAAGAAAGTTCCGAAGGGATGTTAGTCAGCACATGGATACTTACACAAGAAATAAATAATAAAATGTAAACAGTAGTAGGGGAAATAATAATCAATACACATTGAGCAGGGAACTTTACCAATAAATCCCCGTCTGAGAGTTGAGATGTAATTATATATGTATGTATGAGTATCTGCAATACTCTGATACTCCGAGACAATCAATTTAGATCTTTCTATCATTTTAGTTCTCAATATTCATATGAATATTCAATATTCATGATCATTTGGAATTAATTGGAACTATTGTGAGATGTATCATATGAAAGTAAGATAATGGGTGAAATATTGTTGTAAGAAAACCAGATATTCTAGAATGTTCGAAAAAAGGTAGAGACAGGATTTTTATTAATCTAAAGAGCAATTTCCTAGCTCCTATGCGCTCGTGAATATAACCTGGCAACATTTCCGGAGTTTTTGAATCAAGAGTCATTTATATGTAGTTTTTCAAAGATCTTCCAAATTTATATTTACATCCAAAAAAAAATGTGGGAGGGGTACTTGCATGCACGGACTTGGTAAAATCTTTGGAGACAGTGACATGTCAGACGTGAGTTGGTGATTGCAAATGTTGAACAGAGTCAATAAATGCAATTTTATTAAGTTTAAAAATTTGCCACAAACTCAGGGAATCCAATGGTCAATGAATCACTCGGTTCTGTTGGCTCGAGGGTAGCAAATTATCTGACCCACCCGATTTATTATTTTTATTCCTCTTATAACTAATTTAGTTTTTTTAACATTCTCTTGAACCAATGGATACCTGTAATAATTACGCATTAGTACACAAATAACACGCCCAAAATATGCCTGGTATTGTGATGTAGCACTACCACAACATAACTTAAAGATTTTAAAATTGACAAAGGGCCAATGTTAGGGCAGGTAATAAAATACCTCAACAGTATTTCGATAATGGTTGCAGACTACTTTCAACAAACATTCCGAAACAATACAAATAATTGAAAATATAATTCCAACGGCCAATACTAAAAATATAAAAATAAAATCAGAATTCAATAGTGACAGCGCCTTAGGTGCATGAAGTTCCTTCTCCAAACTTATGTGCTCTTTATCCGTTATATTCATAAGTCTAATGTCTTGCCACTTCTCCCAGAAAAAGTACAGACCGGAGCTTAGCAAGGCCCTTATTCGGCGGGGAATCCATGGCTGAATTTCCTCGATGCCTTCCGTCAAGCAAAATCCTTTGTGCCTCCTCAAAAATGAATCTTTGGAATCCTGGCGATACGCGAATTTTAACGCAGCTTCCTTACTCATCGCCCTCTTCAAAAACTTGATCCAAAAGAACGAAAACACATTTTCCGTTATAATAAAAGCGTTCCCGCTTGTTTTATACACCACTGGTCCGATGTATTTTTCACAGAGTAGCTTTATTCCTGGATGCTCGTTGAATTGTTCGTGAATCATAATTTTGAGTAAATTGAAATGTAGACATTCTATCAGATTTAATGCCGACTCACACCCATCCTCATCATTTCTTCCTATTTGACTTAGAAAGTCGCAGACGTGGTCCTTGACTAGAAAATGGAGTGATACATTCCGCATTTGGTCGATGCTTTTCAAGTTAGTTTCGTATGGAAATTCAACCGTCATTTCGGAATTCATGACTCCTTTGTAAGCATTTGTGATGACAACTGCCAAAATGGCCCACATCACGAAAAGGATTTTGAGAAAAGGTCGCACTTTTTTGACCCCAGGTGGCGTCGCCTTGTCCACTTGTTCCAGCAAAACTACCCCCGCCCATAAGACAGCCCTTATCAGGGACAACCACCAAGAAATCCCACAAGGCCTGGTTCTCATCGTCAAAGTAACCAACGATCCAATCGCAATTATCGCTAATGATAGCAATATCCACATGAATAGGTCAAATGGAGACAAAATACCCAGGGATTCAAGTCTTCCCTGGGTTATCATCGCATCGGTGATAAAACTGTATTGAGTAGTCTTCCCCGTAAAAAACACTTGCCCGTGAAGAGGGAATGATCTACGACCAGGACGAAAGGTTGAGTAGACTTTCAAATTTGAGCAAGGGTCACTTCTGGGGCAGAGTGTGTCAGCAGTTTGATTTATGTCTCCTAGAACATAAGCCATGTATGCAATATCAGCAGATCTACTCTGATCATCCCGATCAAAAGGTGATTCTTCCGTATTCAAACCAGAGGAAAAAATTGGCGAATTTTGCGTTCTCTGATAATACTGGACTATTATATCGCGACCCTGGTTCGTATGGTTCTTTACAATGAACAACATATCCTGTAAGCTATTCATCTGAACCATTTTGATAGGGCAGTACCCGCACAGGAACCATTGTTGCGATGGTTGTGTCTCATTTGTCTCGATTAGGAATGTTGGGTGTATCGATGCAGCCATGGCCAGGTCCAAAATTGAGTCTCGCAATAGCTCCTGAATTATCCAAATGTAAAAACGATTTTGCAAGGAAATAATCCCGACCGGGTAGTCATCTTTCCCAGATGATGCGTAATTGGATAAGGAGTCGGGCGGCAATGAATTTAAGAAGCTGTTGAGTTCTGAGGAAATTGTATTATTGTCAGAAACGGCAATGCCAATAATCAGGTAACAGTTAAGATTTGACATTTTAAATGACCCTGATCTGACAACTGAGCCAATGTAAGTAACATTCGTTGTATTTGAGGATAAAACTTTTGGAACGTCCAAATCTGACAATGAGTAGTGAAATACATTACGATTGGGATAGTCAAATTCAATTATGTGGAGAAGACAATTATTTCGGGGCAGGAATAATTCCAGGTTCGATTGGAAGGAAATATTTAACACGTGGTTTATTGTTAGTGTAGTGCAAAAACATCCTGGAAGAACCCATAGTAGATGGGTGTGTAAAACAAGTCGGAAAAATACCATGAAAACAGGAAATAAAATTATTATTTTTTACTATAGTATTATATTGTAAGAAATATTTTGAACTTAAAGACTTTTGTAGGAAGTTGTGAGCACAGCCTACAATAAAATTATCTACATTACAAGCTCGCAAAAAATAAAAGCAATTTACTTATGAACAGCTATACCTATGCAACAAAAACTAGTTCCTTTGCCAGAACTTAAAAATTTCTTGCGATAGCAATGTAACTTCCGAAATGGTCAAATTATTTTAAGAAACACGTGCCCTCCGTTGCTCCCGTTATTGAATATCATATTAATATTAAGTATATTTGCTTGAATTATGCAACACTTGGATCTTATTAGCAGTAAAAATATCAGGTCATCCAGAATAAAGAGCATGCATATCTACGCTAGAAATACATCGTATATTGCAGTAAAGAAATTGATTATGTCGTCGCAAAACTTGGAATATCAATAAGCTAAAATGAATTTATAAATAGCTTTCATCAACTTGATTTGATTAGAAAAGGTGTGAGTGGGTGGTTACAACATTACAAAAGCAACAAAGTAATGCGACAATCGAATGATAGCATTGAAATATTCCATCTTATAACATGTCCATGAAATTATTGATCCCCTGATTGCCTTTCGTCAGCCAGTCTCCCTACAGCTTGTTTTCAGGGGTGAAGTGAAACGAAGATCACTGTACCTATTCCCTAATCGACGTGAAGTCTTTTTGTCTGGACGTTTTTTAATGAGCGAATGAATGTCAGCAGACAGTTCAAACTTTTTGTAATGACACATTACCTAATTAATCAAAATCATATTTTTTTTAGAAAAGACCGGGTTATCTGTTTGACCTCAAGAAATTAAAATAGGTCACGTTTAAATAAATGTTAATACATACATACATCTCCGACAAAAGCGTTGCCCGAGGTACGAAAGCCCCCTACAAATCTTTCATGGACGTTGTTACAATGTTGACCGATAGGTGTTGCATAAATATCACTTCACCCCATGATTTTTTTTCCAGATGTGAGTTTTCGAAATATTACAGGGTATTTCAAACAAAATATTCATTTCAAGGCTAGTTTTATAGAGATACATAGTTCAGCACAAGCTTCAATACACTGTTTGAGCGTTGGACTTATGTTTCTAGGCAATCGATGAGTTAGCTAAGGTTGATGCTAGGGTAACCTCACATTGTTTACAGCCTTTAAAGCATTGATCCTGCCATAACCCGCGCGGCTATTTGGATGTTCGTTCAAAGGTGGTTTCTCGCACTGATTCTTGATGTCAGGTATTGTGGCAAAATCAGTTGATCCAATCAAGATATTCCAAATTTCCTCATTTCTAAGATTGGGATTCTTTGAAAGCATTAGAGCCACAACCCCAGCGACATGCAGACTTGCCATACTTGTCCCACGGAAAGCTTGATATGTACTTTGGGGTGTGGATGACAATATATCAACACCAGGAGCAACTACCTGCGGTTTCGTTTTATTTTGTTTACCAGGACCACCAGAACTGGTCGCGTGTACTTCGTTCAGGTAATTTGTGGAGCCAACTGCAAATATTTCTGGATAATTTGATGGCACACTGCAGGTATAGCAAGTTGGCCCGGAATTTCCGGAAGAAAATACTAGAAATATATCAGTGTCCTGAAATGCCTTAGCTGCAAGATATACGTTGTGGAGAGCTGACCCTGGTGGCGAATGCCAATTGATACCCCAGCTATTGTTGATTACTCGGGGGGCTTTCGAGAAATTTCTGTTCCTGCCGTGTGTGTCCCCAGGACACATAAAGTGCTGAAGACATCCAAGGATGCTTGTAATAGCATAACTTTCCTCGCCATCATGGCCATCATTAAGTGCACATGCCATCCATCTTGACCCAGGAGCAATTCCTATTCCATTGTGTCCAACAAACGTTCCCAAACATGGGTTCCATGACCATCTAAGTCTACTGGTGATTCTGTTCCAAGTATTGGATCAAACCCAGAGATGTCCAAATAAAATTGCCTTCCTTCAAACCTTCGAAGGCAATTTTTTGAAAAAACGCATTCCTTCATCCTTCTATTAAAGGAAGCCTTCAAAATATTTTGCCTTCCTTCAGCCCTATTTTACTTATTAATTTAATGCCTCCAGCCTTCAGCCTTCAAAAAAAATCAGCCTTCCTTCCAATTCAGCCTTCATAACACGAAATACCATAGCAGTGAATTTAAAAAACCCTTTTGCAGGTAAAAAGCCAGAAAATTAGCTATAGGTAATTACAATTTACTCAATTGAGTTCGTTTATTAAAATCAGAAGCAATGAAGTAAGTCTCATTGTGCATACTGTATAACTGTACATTTGTAGTGTTTTAGTACATTCTCATTGTTGTATTTGTAACTATCTATTGTAGATCATTGCATGCGCGAAGCCTTCTACTGTAAGCAGTGCTCGGCACGGGTATGGGTAATACTCGGGTAAACGGGTATGGGTACGGGTATGGGTACTACCCGGGTACGGATTTTGTGTACCCGAACAATTCCGGGTACTACCCGGGTACACATTGGTCGGCTCAAAATTTCGGGTACGGATACGGGTATGGGTACGGGTACAAGGATTTCAAAATGGGTATATACCCACCGGGTACGGGCATAATGGTGTCATTTACCCGTACCCGCGACCATTGTACCCGAGTATTTGGATATGTTGAGATTTGAGACATTTTGATGAATTTTATGAAAATAATGGAACTTCCGTTGGAAAATTCTGTCGGTATTTTTAGTAATTCTGAATGCATATAGCTTATTGTTAATACCCTTTTAACCTTACAACATGCAGTAACTGTATTTCAGACTGTGTTGCTAAAATATATATTTATATCTATAATATATATTTTTATGAAAACAGGTTTTAGGAAGAATAATTAATAAACAGACGAGGAATAATATCAAAATAGAAGTGGAGAACAGGATTCAACGAAATTTTATACAAAACGTCTTCATAATGTAGTAATTTGTTATTAATTGCATAAATAGTCTGATTGACACGTATGCACATGATACTTCATTAGCCACAATGAATACAATTTAAAAATTAGAGTTCCGATGAGTTGGATGGCAAGATATTTTTTGTAATTGGTAGTTGATTAGGAAAAGGCGGATATTTGTAACAAGATATTAATGAGTTACATGTACTTAGAGCTACTGAGGTGAGAAAATTAATGTAAAAGGCCGAATAAATCAAGAAGTGAAAAATCGAGTCGCCAAGTCTCAAGCCAAAAATTCATGTACATATATGGACTGGGTGCTATAAAATACTTCGCCCATCAGCCCATAAACAATCAAATGGGGATAATTTTACTTCTAATCAAAAACGCTTATAGTTTTCTACTCTTCAATAAAAATATATAATGTCAAATACCTCTCTAGCTAGTCAAAATTACCCACTCAGGTGTCATACATTATTACATATAACGTACTATGTATTACATTAAAACAGGCTAAAGCAAGCCGAGCGTCTGGAATCTCTAAACCAGTACTTCCTAAAGAACCTCCTAAACCTCCCGAACTGCACCCCAGGATACATGACAAGGATCGAGACCGGTCAGGTTCACATTCTTCACAACGTAGCGAGAATAGTGCTCCAACTATGGATAAGAATACTAAGTATGGACGAGAACAGACTGACAAAAATCTGCTACCAAAAATCCCGAAAACAGGAGAACTCATGGGCGGGGCACATCAAAATCCTATTAGACTCCCTCGGATATTCGTACCTGTGGTCCGAACAGAGCGCCGGACTTGCCAAAATCACCCTACCCCTAATCATGAAAACACTGGAAGATAATTTGTTCCAGGCAGATATAGCGCGGGCCCGAGAGTCTTCATACAATACAATATACGGAAAGCTTAAGTCCATCCCTGACCGAGAAGCCTACATCAGAGACGATTCCCCTCTATATCTTAAGCGCCTAATTGCCCAGCTGAGACTCTCTTCAAATCAGCCGAATCGTCCTCAGCGTTTTAAGTTCGCCTCAATGATATACAAATTCTACCCTGAAAATACATGTTCACTGTGTAATAGATATGAGCAAGACGATATTTATCATTTTTTGTTTAAGTGTACTATCTTAAGTCCTTTACGCCGTTCTCACCTAAGTTCTTTCAACCTAAATGCTATAAATGTCGAAAACTGGCCCCTGCTTCTAAAATACAACAAAGTGTCTTGTGCCAAAATATCGAGATACATTCGCTCAGCCCTCCTCGAGAGAGCCTGGTCACGAAATGAATGGTAGCCTGCAGGTGAAGAAAGCACCCGAAGAAATTATCCTTAGTAATCTTATTTTCTTAGACTCAAATGCAAGTGTACTAACCTAAAACTGAACTCTAGCCGAACTTTCCATAACAAATATCTTTTGTTTTTTTTTGTTTTCTTTTCAATATCATGCGATTACTTGTGTTGTAGACTGTTGTCACGAATAACACTTAATAAATACATACATACATTACATTAAAACAAATCTGGATAAAGTACCCGGGTACGAGTACGGGTACGACACTGAGATACCCGAGTATGGGTACTATTTTCGAGTATTTTCGGGTACGGGTACAATACGGGTACAGGTACATAGATTGAAACAACAATTGCGGGTACGGGTACGAAAAATTTGTACCCGGATACTCGGGTATGGGTACGGGTATAGATACAAGTTATTGAAATACCCGCACTTCGGGTACGGATACGGGTAAAGGTACCGATTTTTCGTACCCGTGCCGAGCACTGACTGTAAGTAGCAGAGGGCTTCTTTACATACTTCCTTCATTCGCCTTCCGTTTTCTGTTAATACTTCCGGAAGGCTATCTTCAGCCTTCCCGAATTAATTCAGCCTTCCCGCCTTCCCTTCTCAACTCTCTGGAAAATTGATATTCCGCCTTCATTGAAGGCTAGCCTTCGAAGGCTGGACATGTCTGATCAAACCAACCGTAATTATTCGTTCCTACGAAAGTGTCTCGAAGGGCATCATGACTAACATCAGTACCCATATCTATAATGACAACAACAATGCCCTGGCCGTAGTATCCCTGGGACCAAACTTCTGGGACACTGATTGCTTCTATACCGTACGTGAGTTGACCATATTTTGAATTTTTAGAACTTGAGGGAGGATTTTTCAGATTATCTTCAGGTTCCTTCACGGGCTCAGTAATTTTGTGCTTTGAATCGAAATCAATCTCGGTAACTTCGTCGACAGCGGTAATTTCAGCAATGAGAGCAGCACTTGCTGATTTAATGCTCAGTTGATTTGTTATCCATAGCATTTAAAATTTTACAGATTTTTCGCTTTTCAGTAAATCCAGAACCCTCTTTTGACTGACTAATGCCTGGTTTTCTAGCGCGTCAGAGATCATTTTGAGCTTTTCAGCCCTATCTGTAAGTGCTTTTGTTTTGATGGTAATCTTATCTAAGGTTTCTGAGGAAGGAACGTCAAATGTGACCACTATATCAGATTGTTGGTTCTTGTCAATAATTTTTTTCAGTTCAGATGTAACTTTCTCGGAAGTCCACGCTTCATGTGTCTTGGTCAAATTATGAAGCAATAAGTAAATTGTAAGCAAAATTTTGTATGAACGTCCCGCTCTTGTTGACAGATTATCCTTTTTAGTTTTTTCCTGAACTCGTAAACACACTTGATTTATCATTATAAAGAATCTAGGATCTTATATTTATATGCTTATGTAAGTGCGGCAATGTTCCTCAACTAAGAATAGTTCCTTGCGTGAAAACAATAAAAAAATCCTTATTAAATGTATGGTTGTCAAGAGTCAAATTCATTAGCAGGCTTAGTAATAAAAATTACTTGTACGCATTGAAAAACAATAAGAGCAAGAAATATAGTACAGCAAGCAGAGTTTGTGGACAATTTGACTGATAGGAGAAGTCAATGAGCATTATAGACTGTTTACATGTACATAATTTACAAATATTCGTATATAATGACACCTAATGCATCCCTACTAATGCTCCATATTTATTGATGGTGAAATTATTTGAAATTGCAATAACGACGAGTTCCCATGGGAAACACACTATGACCCCAACCGTATGGGTAAATAGCATAAAATCCCATGGACTGGGCCCATCGGTACGATCTTTTAAGAAATGTACTTGGGTTTCATATGGGACCAATTTTCCTATAGGAACCCAAGCAAAATAGTTACGCGTGACAGAGCTTGCAAGCTGAAATAGAAATCCCAGAGCTTCCTCCTCCTAATTACTATGATCACTTTTGCCATTAAAGAAATATTTCACAATCCTTGTACAAGTTAGTTGCTGGTCATGCTTACAAACTTTAACACAATCACATGCTGAATAGCTCATTAGAAAGTCCATAAAATCCTATTTATGTAGAAGTGTAAAGCACAAATTTGAAAACCAAATTAACCGGAAATATAAAACTGATTTATTTTTAAATCCTTAAAAATATCGGCTTTGCTTCACGCTTGTGACTAGTGATGCCAATAGTCTGGTCTGATCCAGATTTTATGAAACTGGTCTGGTCCGAAGCTCAGACCAGACCAATGGTCTGGTCCAGTTTTTCGGACCAGACCAGACCAAAGACCATGATCCGGAACTGGTCCAGAAAACCATAGATTGCAATTAAGCAATCACATTTTATCCAATGAAATTCTTGTTTTATCACCAGAAATGACATTTTAAATTTGTTCCATGGGATTTCGTTGACTCATAATTTTTTATTTTGCATACTTTTTGGACCATGGTCCGTGTGGTCTGGTCTGGTCTGGTCCTGAAGCTGGACCAAATGTATCTGGTCTGGTCCAAGTGTTGGATCAGACCGGACCAGACCAATAACGGACCATTATAAATGGTCCGGACCAGACCATTGGCATCCCTACTTGTGACCCTTGCTAACCCATGCGTTGTAATTGGTCAATGAAATAAATTTTGGAAAATTAGGAAGAGGGAAGAAGTGAAAAAAATGTGCTATAAATTAGGGGAATCAAATAGTGGATGAGTCAATGAACACATGTTATGATTCGCCCTGCACATAGTGTCGATAGGACCAAACAGCTTATCTACTGATATTTATACGATTTCATACGAGCCTACATAAGGAAGTGACTCATAAAATATCTGATTCTCTTATTTTGTGGCTTTAATTCCAGATTTTCCAAAATGTACTTCATTGACCTAGCTCATTATTTAAGATGACATGTTTCGAAATCGTGGAGCAAAGTCCTTTAATTAGAATGTCTGAGAAGTAAGCTTTAAGTAAACTAAAATGTTTTGTTGCTGAAGACAACGTTTTGAAATAATACATAATTCCCAATGCACTCTTGAATGTTGTGTCCCCACATTTTGAGACAGACTATTAAAATTTGATGAAAATGAATCACAACAAAATTTGCTACAAGTTCATTGATTTGAAATATTTTAAAAACGGACAGGTCTTCAATGATTAAATTGCAACTTCAGAAATTCCTTCTCCCCACATCTTCTTCAATAATTTGCTCTCTTCAAGCATAATTCTCCAAACTTGCCCCCTGTCTCTTTCGATGATGTCCATAATTCTCAACCTTGTCATCTTAACCTTCTCATCATATCTCCCTGACAAACTCATAAAATAAAAACAAAAGTTCGCCAGGGTATTTTATAAACAAATTTTGTGAGAATTAAAAAAATAAGGAAATTTGCATTCTAAAAAATGTTCGCTTCAAGTTTTTAAACCCAGTAGCCTCAAGCATTGATCCAGGTGAATGCCGTTAAGTTTTGGGAAATCTGGAACTAATTTTGCTAATTATTGGGGGAATCAAATATTTGATGCCGTAGGTCACTCCCTTTTGTGGGCTACGGAGGTTGGCAAATGATTATAGTCACTTTATATATTGTATAATTATGCATCCGAGATCTTTACAATTACATGTGGAATGATTCCTGTGGACTGTATAATCTTCAGCTCCAATTAGTAGAAATGGACCACTCCACACTTTCTTGAGCTTTTTCACTTTTCTCTGTTGACTTCGTGAGATACGAAAGACTTTTCTCATTCATAAATGAGTAGAAATTCAACGAAAATATAAAATCTCTGCAATCAGAATTATCTCTACGAGGTGGGAATTAATGTAAGTTTTCAACACTTTATACAGCAACTGACAATTGGTACTGTGTAAAAATAAAACCGATATTACCTTTATGGGCACCAATACTTTGTTTATTATGTTGAGATTGCATTTGTTGATATATGTAGTAATTCATACGAGCAAAACTAATTAAACCCATTAAATTTTTCCATGCCACAGAAGTAACCAGTAGTTTACAAGAGTTAAACGTTTTTTCTTAAGGGGCGACCTTACTTAACATAAAATACAGTGTTTCCTATCAGCCCCAATGATTTTTATTTGGGAATTGTAACGGATAAAAATTATCTGGTTGTAATGAAGCAGCGCATTTGCGGGAACACAAAAACCAATACCAAAATTTATGTCACTATATTTGTATTTGTGTATGAGTTTGTATTTGTGGCTATAATTATTACAAACCATTCATTGAATATGAATACACAATGCTCAAGTACACTGACGAAAGCTACTTCCATGTAATTACAGTAATAATTGTGTGGTTAGAACCAGTGCATTCTAGTTTGGGATAGATAAATACTACCGTATTTTTATATTTTGTTTTTATTTGTGTCAACAATATATGTAAAAATGAATTTCAACGGGTGTGGTTAGTTACACTTAATGTCCTACTCGTATGGAGTGATTATATCTTCAAACAAAAATATTAACATATAATACGTAAATACTTACTCATGAGTCAAATGCCTCTTTTTTGATCCTCAATGGAATAATTTGTACTCCTTTAATCTATACTTTAGTTCCTCCATCAAAACATTCCAAGAGAATGAATCAATATCTTCAAACGAATGATCTCCTTGACATGCATTTTTAAACCATGGTATTTTCCACAACATGAGATTCCTGCTTTGTTCAATCTCTTTTTGCGTAGTTCCATCTGACCCAATCAAACGTCCCAAAGGTTGTTTTCAAGCTCAAAGTATTTATTGTTTATGCTTTAGTGGAATGATCCGTAGTTGAGATTATCTGCACTTGAATGTTTTCCATAGAACCTTATCCCATTTTGTAATTCCTCAAATCCAGTGTCATGCAATGGGCTTCCTGTCAAAATGCCCATGTCATTAAGCTAATACTAGCATACTGCTGTTAGCATATTGCTATCAGCATAAATTATTTAATTACTATCAACATTCGATAGCATATGTATTTTGCAATCGGAATGTCGATCACGTAGCAGTGTTCTCTAATTTGACTCTGACATGTTCTCATGAGTGCAACAAATATGTATGTGACAAACGTGAATCTCCTTAAACTTTTTGCCCTTAGAGAGGCAAAGAGTTATCTTACAGAGAAATCTCTTTTGCAAATACGAGAGTGAGAGTACACAATATATAAAGATTACTAAATATAATTAGAGTAAATATAAAAACGCCCCAGAACCTAGCAAAATTAACTCCTTTACAGAAATATCTTGCCAGGAAAAATTTAAAAACATTGGAACACTCTGGAACTGATATTAAAACATTTTTACTCAAGAAAACGCTCCTTTAAGGGTATACATACATTGTCGCTAAAGAGGTAAAATGGTCTAAGTGCTGTACAAAGGCATACGCTCGCAGACCATTTTGCCTCTTCAGGGACGAAATGTTATAAAAAGAGCCCACTCTACACATGTGCACTAATTCCATAAATTGGAAGAAGATCAAATGTACTGTGAAGATATAAGAAAACAAGATAAAATGACGTGAAGGGATTACTTCGGTCTGACTTACGCAAGACCTGAATAAATGTAAATACAGTCTTTCTCAAAGGCGTAGAAGGAAGATAACGCCTCTCAAGCTCACCAATCAAATTGCTTCTCTCTCAAGATCCGACTGTTAATAATGATTTGAGTAAGGAGGCTTGGTCGCCGACACGACTCATTATCATTGATGTGAGGAGATCACCCTGTCCTCCAACTACCAACCAGCAGATACAAACTGGGGAGATAATTTTTTGACAAGAACACACATTTAATTTAACTGCAGCCTTCAGAGTTCGTTCGTGCCTCATCGTCATAGAATCCACACATGTGTAATTATGTAAATATCATTTTACTGTTAGTACACCCTGTAATCAGGGATTGTAAGAACCAGATGAACCTCCACAAGTTTCATTCCAAAGGATTTGAATTTTTGAAGGATTTTCTATCAGCAAAAGCTTTCCGAAACGACAATATTTGCAAACTGGAATACGTTAAATTTATGCTACATATTTTGAAATTATTTTATTTTAAAAATTAATCAAAGATAAAAATGAAGTAAAATTTTAACAGATTTAATTTATTTGTAATACATTTTCCCCAGTACATTTTGTCCTCATATCAAAGCACACATGTGCATAAATATCTGTTGATATAACATAAAAAGGCTTTCCTTTGGTTCCAGTGTCTTAATATTAGAGCTAAAAGATTTCAAAGAACGACTTGTGTGATCGATCGATCGTCCTAGAAATATTTCATCTTGGAAACGTTTCTATTAATTTTGAATCAGCTTCAGGTAATTACGTCAATGCCGAGGGATGCAAGATGCAATGTATTATACAGCCACGCTCCATACATAACATTCCTTCCAGAATTACACACCCACACACAGACAAACACTGACTCAATATTACATTTTATGAAGTCATACTAGCTAAACCTTGTGAAGAAAAAATTAGTATTTCATTCATATTGAGGTTACAGGGATTTTTTATAACTAACAAAAAATCGGTAATTAATTTCACAAGCTTCTCCATGCATGACCAACAATTTATAGCTTGTATGTCTTGAAAAAAAAACTCCCAATAAATGGAGTGACACGATCGTCTTTGACGATGTTAAAAAGGTCAGAGAGATGAGCTACAGTATTTCATCATTTTGTGTCTGTCCTGTACTATAGTAGTCCCACAACTTTAGGATTTAGATAATTAACGTTACCCATATGCTATGCTTGAGGACATAGAGTGACAGAGACTCCTTTATGCGCCACAGCGATCCCAACTTGCCCCAAATAATCCAGGAAAAGGCTTCCTCTCATCGGGCCAACTCTGCATTTACAGCCTGCAATAATTTTTGAATACAGGAGAAATGATGAATAATAAATGACACTGATTTTTAAATGATTTATTGCAGTAGCTTCTTCAAACTTCCTTCTTGTTTTAGAAGGAAAGTGCATGAGTCCGAAAAGGAGAGTGCATTATGTACTTATTTGATTTATTCAGTGCACTCTCGCTATTCGAGACCTTCTAATTCACTGGGGATTTTCCCTACAGCAACAATTTCCCATTTAATTTTATTATATGCTAGTGTTAATTCATTTACTTAGGATAACTATACAGGGCTCCATTTCTGATGCTTTTAATGATGCTTGTATATAGGTAGTACACTGTATCTTTTGTATGAAAAGCTTGCAATTTGTCTCCACACAATCATTAATTCAGAAGATGATGCAACTTAAATCAATTCCTCTGTCCTGTAATAATTCCTATCACAGAACTTTAATTCAGCGGACTTATAGATTATGGGGTGATTAATGATGATGAGTGTGAAGGGTTTAGATAATTAAACTGTATATTATATACATACATGAATACATTAGCATTACATTTCTTATTAGCTGTAAGTACAGCACACTCTTCAGATCTTGCTCTTCTAAGGAGAAAAGGTGACATTGAGGTAAAAGGGACTTTGCTCAATGTATTTGACCGTAGTAGAAAAAATAATGTTGTTATAAAAGACTGTAACTTATAAAGAGAGAGGACTGTATTTAGCAAACAAATTTTTATAAACTGGTTAATCTCAACACGTAAATACATAATGTACTGTTGAATCCACGCAATACCTAATTTGCATGCTTTATGTATACGATCGCGTATATTTCTATCATGATAAAAAAGGATTGCACGTGTGTGTAATCGAAAAAAAGTATTTCAAAAGCTGTCCTAGTCCTTTAAAATTGTTAGTTCAAAGGATGAGAAGAGGTTATGTAAAAACAATGCATAAATTATTATAGGAACTAAAAAAAAGGGACAGAAACAGAACTTCAATGAAAGCGTGCAAATGTACATATTTTTTTCTGTCGGACCAAGACGTAGTAAGTGCTAATAATTAAATTATTTTATAACGTGCAGTAGTAATGAGAGTCGACTGTTATAATACGTTTAGATATAATACTTTTAAGTTTGCTGCTTCCTGCAATAAGCCCTTCTAACATAAATGTACATACACATGACAGGACCATTTACCACAATATTAATATTTTTCCTTACAAAAGCATATGACAGTATCACATTAATATTAAGAGCCTTTCAGAATTTTTGAACCTGCTCATCTCAGAAGTGTGCACTGTATTTATTCAAGAAGAATAATTATTTCTAGGACGTACTCCTATGTAAATGTCCGGTTTGACGCGTTTGTTTTATGCATTAGAGTAGTCGAGCTGGAGTGGTAAAGGTACATAGTTCTTCGTATGTTACAGTGTATGCGTACATATGTCATGGTATTTCCCAGAGCTGTATGTTCCTTTTGAATTACCATTAAGAATAAGATATCGTGCGTTTGTGGGACTGCACATACTATCAACATACTCATCCTGTTATCTAAATGTATAAATGCGCTTAGTAGATACAACTATCCCAAGGAAGATTAATCGCGGGGCTGATGGTGAGACAGCCCCAGAAGCAGTTTTCTTGAAGTGTAGGGAAAACTATAAAAGCTCCTCACTCTTACTATTTCCAATCAATTCCATTCCAAATGTTCCAATATCAATTCGAACCTAGTCGTTCCGTGAATGTTCTAAGTAAAACTTGAAACCTGAATGTTTCAATTGTAAAAAAAAATCCAAGTGATATATACATACGTAATAATTGCTATATAATTAGGGATACGAATATCAAAAAACTTGATTTTTTAAGAATTATTTCTCAGTGTGCGTTTAACTAGTTCAGTGACAACTGACAGAATCGAGGCAAACTACTACAACATTCCCTGCACTTTCCAACTCACACAACCCTACACTCACTCAACTTGTCAAACCAAAGGAAGAGCTCCAGCCACATCACAAGCAAAACAGATTCCTTATCACCTATAGATACTGCAACCAGTGAGAGAATTTTTTACACACATTCCTTTCATTAGTTTATAAAATTGTAGACTTTCATTATTGAAAAATATATTTTTCGGATTAAGACGCATTTTACAAAATGCACCATTACTACCCTTACTTTGTTTCTACATACATATAGATAATTATTAAGTCATAAGAACCATCATTGTAGTGGACTCTTTCTATGAGAGATTTCATTTCAACCAAAAAAGCAACATGATTATCTTCCCTTATAAAACAGATTACATTGCATTTGAACTTGACAGCCTTCAGAGGTGATCTTATACTGTATTTAACGTAATGACACACTCTCTTGGTTTTATCTTTGCAAAAAGAGCTAATTACACTACACTGAGGTTCCACTTACTGTGCTCACATAACATTCCAAATTAATGCAAAGAGAGACTTGCCTCATAGAAAATCTTTAAAAACCACTTTCCCTTAGCAAAAAAAACCCAAACCGGATTTATGCAAAATTCCTTGGTGTAATAACCGAAGTCAATGGTTTTGTAAATCCCAAGTCTAGTCATATTATAGGGCACTTGCTTCATAAGAGCATTCCGAAAAGGAACACTTTGACTTTTGTTACCTCCTACTGCGGCGAGAAAATTACATAGTGACGCATGTAGTCTTATTTTAATTTGTAGTATCTACTTATACAAGACATAACGTAGTCTGAAATGTGAAATTGTCATTTTTCCCTGTAGACCAAATCCACATAGGTTTGGAAGAACTCTAACATTGTATGGGTAAAAAGCTTTTAGAGACAGTCTCTGATGCGTCAATGGGATTTTTATTGCTCATTATCAGGATTTAATACCGATAGGGACAACAAGTTCCAAAAGTTAGAACCTTCCTTGGATTGTTTTTAGAATAAACAGGATCTTCCTCAAGAGTAAAATTTCTTACTAAATATGATTATCTTCACTCAAGTAGTTATGAAGTACAAAGCACAAGTGCACAAGTGCTTGACTCTTTAAGGGCCACTCCAAAAAGGAGGAAAAACTGCATATGCAAGCAAAATTTGATTGTGGTAATCATGTGCACTCACAAGTAGATACAATAATTAGTATTGTAGTTACAGATATTGTGAATTTAAACGAATATTTCTCCTTTTATAGAGAAACTCACTGATTGCGAGCGAACAGTAAATTCTCGGGTTGTTTTCCATTGACATAATTATTTCTACGGAAAAATTAGTACCAGCCCCCTTTCGAAGTGAAAGATAAATATGGAGATGCAGCCCGTGGCAATGATAACAACTGCATCTGTATTTATGTAATATTAATTATTTTTGTTGACAAGCTATATACTCAAACCGATAAAGAAGTTTCTTTTGAAATCCATTCATGTCCAGGCACACGCAAACTTGCGTCACTCAGTATTATCTTTTACTTTGTTGTTTACCTTCGTTGCTATTTCTACGCCGAAAGTTCTTCAGTAGTTGTTGTTGTTATTAGCTGAGAAAAGTATTGAACAAACTGACCATTTTACACTTAAAAGGGTCTAATTACTCTAGTAGTTAGTGTTGTATATATATAAATGTCCTAGGAATTTTAGGGCTTAGTGTGAAACGCTTATTGTTGGGATAGCTGTCTCCATAATATCTCGTCAGAAATAGTGCTACCTGAATTCAAAGCATAGCCAAGAATCTTATCCCAGGAGACTTGCAGCAGTCAAGGTTATAGATTAAATTTTATCCGTATCTAGTTATATAAGACTAGTATGGTACACAATACTAATTTAACATTACGCACTATTTGTAATTTCATTCACTTTCTGTCTCTGCAAAGAATTAATGAGACACTGGGGCACAGTGCTACATGAGAATCTCTAAAGAAGCAAACTTATCTTAATTATAAGGATAAGGTATATGTTCGTATAACGAGAGAGATTAACATTTTGGTAAAGGAGGACATGTCCTTATAATAGGGAATCGTAATTAACGTAATAGTATACACTTTTTTGAATACTTGACTTGTCCTTACTTTTGAGTAATTAATGTTGAGTTGTTGCAGTCACTCTCGCTAGAAGACCCTATATTGTAGCATATAAATATGTACGGTGTTCTCTATAGTGTATCCACACATATTTGGAGAGATTACGAGTAGCCAGAAAGTTATTTTTCAATTCGTAAAAACATGTCATTATTCGAGTAAAGGTTTTCTCATTGTGGAGCTGCCCTTATACTGAGAGTGTGTTTTTGTATCCTGTGTCATTCCAAGAACTTTTTGCGGTCGGTTAGATCACATTCGCATCTCAGAAAAAAAATTGTGTATTGAGGTAGAATACGAAGATATTTCGTTTTACACATATCAGTCTAGTGAATGTGTCAGAGCCCAATGTCACCTCACAAATGATAGGAAAAATGCAGCTGTCACATTACGTCATTGGTGGTGAACTACAAGGAAACGATTGATTACATCTGGGACTATCAGCTTATATATTCCTCAACGGCCTGTTCTTTAGTATTAAGTTTCTGCGGGGTTCTGATTAAAAATCTGTCGAACATGCTTGCACGAATAAGTAATGAATATTTCATTAATTCTAATAATTGCAAGTTGACAGCAGTCGGTTGAGTAATCTTTTGCCAAATAATCTATTGGGTTAACATAAGGAGAAAAATACACTTCAGAAAAAAGTAATGTAAAGTATTCCAGTTATGCTAAGTATGTACATGTGTGTACATATCTATGTACATAAATATAGTGTGGCCTTTAGGTATTGCTCGTACCTCTGGGAGAATATCCGATGTAGAATATTGAATTCACTCCCTGCTCATTGCACAATCTCATCCAGATTTTCTAAAAATTTATATTAATGATCTAATACAATGGTTTTTATTCTTTTACTATTTATTATAATGTAATAAAATATTATGGATCCTTGGGCGTACGAACCGCCAAGA